>RJWH01007190.1:0-43495 GCA_004363575.1 Solenodon paradoxus | reverse complement strand
TTTTGAAGGTGGTAATTGCTAAATAGATGTGTATTTGGTTGTGCCTGTTGGGAGGATATGAGCTTGAGATTTTAACAGTCTGCCACCTTGGAACTGGATACTATGTGTCTATTTTGTACCAGTACCATATTGCTTTTTTATTACTTTAGATTTGTAATATAATGTAAGTATCATGGCTACAGATATCTTTTTATTGCTCAATATACTGGTTGCTATTTGAGACATTTTGCAGTTCCAAATGAATTTTAGGATTTTTTCTATTTCTTTAAAATTCTCTTGGAATCCTGATAAAGATTGCATTGCATCTATAATAGTTTTGGGTAGTCAATTCAAAAATAATAATTCTTCCCATACATGAACATGGAGTATCTTTCCAATCATTTGTGTTTTCTGCAATTACTTCCATCAATGTTTTATAGTTTAACTTGCTTTCTTTTACTGCTTTGGTTAAATTTATTCCTAATTTTTTTATTATTCTCAGTAATATTGTAAATTGTTTTTATTTCTTTAGTGGATCGTTTTCTATGTTTAGAAATTAACTATTTCTTATTTGTTGATTATTTTTAATCCTGAACTTTATGAATTAGTTTATTAGTTCTAAAATATTTTTTGTGAAATCTTTAGGGTTTTTGAAATGTAAGATTATGTAATCTGGAAACTCAGTTTAAATTATTCCTTTTTATTTGTATGTCTTTTATTTCTTTTTACTGTCTAATTGCTCTAGCTAGGACTGTAGTACTCTGTTGAATAAAAGCAATGAGAAGAAAGATCCTAGTCTTTTTCCTGATCTTAGAGGAAAAATTGATTTTTACCATTGAGTATGATGTTAGCTGGGAGTTTTTAATCATTAAAGAATATTGAAACTTGTAAAATGCCTTTTTCTGCATCTATTGAGACAGTCTTGTTATTTTTATCCTTCATTTTGTAAATGTGGAATAATTTGTTTATTTGCTATATCTCTTCTTGATATCCCAGTGATAAATCCCATGGTGTCTTGCCCATGGAATTTGATAAATTTAATGTGCTGTATATTTTGGTTTGTTAGTATTTTTAAGGATACTTCCATCTGTGGTCATCGGTGATATTAATCTGTAATTTTATTTTCTTTTACAATCCTTTTTTGGCTTTAGCTTTATGGTAGTGCCTTGTAAAATGAGTTTTGAAACATTCTTCAATTTTTTGAAAAGTTTGAGGACTGCTATTATTCTTTAAATGTATGACAGCTTTCACCAGTGAAGCCATCCAGCCTTAGACTTTTATTGGCATTTTTTTATGATTCCTTCAAAAATCGTTACTTGTTGTTCTTCTGTTCAGATTTTCTATTTTTTTTTCAGGTGGCAAGTCATATGTTCCTAAGAATTACCATTTCTTCTAGTTTATCAAATTTATTAACTGCTTATAGAAGTTTTTTTGATCCTTTTCATTTCTGTGGTATCAATTGCAAGGTTTCCATTTTCATTTTTGATTTTGAGTCTTTTACTTTTTCTTCGAAAGTCTAGTGAAAGATTTGTCAATTTTGTTTATCTTGTCAAAAATGCAACTCTTAGCTTCTTTGATGTTTTCTGTTGTTTTTCTAGTTTCTGTTTCATTTATTTCTGCAGCAGTACTACAGTTTTCATAGTGTGGGTACTTGTAGAGTAGCCATGGATCCAGGTTCCAAAGTACAGGTGAGTATGGAATGACAGTGTCTCTAGGATCTGGAGCATGGGATACACTGCAGTGCTAGTGATTCTGGTGTCTGAGATGCTCTTTTATGTGAAATGGTCATGTAGTCAAGGGTATGGAGCATAGAGTATAGTGGCTGTGGAGCTGGGGTCTGGTGGCAGCTGTACATGGAACAGTCTTGGCTCTGGGTTCAGCATGGCATTTTGGGGATGGTAGCCCTTGTCTTGGGATGACACAACATAGGTTTCTTCTCAGAAGTGTCAGAAGTTTCTCACTCTGAGGAAGTCTGGTGGTGAAGATTATTAGCTACCTCACTGCAAAGTGTTGCCAATATCCTGAGAAGCAGGTGCTGGGGGTCCACACTAACAAACACCAGGGGATCTTTGGCCGTTTTAAGTGCGCTGGGAATTTGTGAATGTCATGGGAGCTGTAGAGGGCTTCAACCACAAAAACTGTATAGCAGGCCACTGGGGAATGTGTTCCCACCCAGTATGTGGGTAATACAAATAGTCCTCATTCTTTTTTCTTTATTTCTAAGTCCTCTCCAGATTTTTGTGTGGTTATTCATATTTTGCTCAACTGTGTTGCTGCACATTCTTAAATAGACTTGAGAATTCCTGGGGTTATTTTCATTTATGAATAGCTGTCTAATTTTTTTGGAGGGGGCAAAGGCTGGTATATCCTACTCAGCCACCTTTCTGACTTCAGTCAGTAAATAATTTTTCTTCTTTGTATCTTATAATGGGTTTTGGCTTAAAGCTTCTTCCATGTGCTATTAGTACAGCTACCATTGCTCTCCTTTGATTGCTATTTGTTTGTAACAATTTCTCCTTCCTTTCACTTTTGACCTGCTTATGTCTTTGGTTTAAATTGAGTCTATTAGATAGTACAAAAATTGATGAAAATTTTGTCCATTATGCCAATGTCTGCCTTTTAACTCATTTATGTTTCAAACAATTATTCATGATGAAGGACTTTTGCCATTTTACTCTTGTTTTCTCTATGTCCTATATATCTTGTGTTCAAGACTTCATTGCTGCATTCCGTTGTGTTTAACTTTCTCTTTTGCACAATTTTGATTTCATAAATGGGAAGAGTCAAACTAGTATTTTTTCTAATGCTTGGATGCTGTTCTCTTCCATTTTTTTCTACTTTGGAATCTAACCTTCTTTAGAATAATTGCACATTACAAATGCATGATAATGATTATACTTTCTTTTATGAACACTCCCAAATATTGTCATAAACATTTTGATTTAAGGCAACATATTTTGAAAATGATAAATTCAACTATTTCAATTTTTCTATGAGTTGTTTTCCATAGTACAAGAACTAAAATAATATCAACAATGCCATTTAAGACTGGTTTCCCGGTCTTAAAAATATCCATGATTGATGGTTTCACAAACTCCTTCAATAAACTATCTTAACCTTAATTTACCTTTATCACTAAGAATTATTTTTTATGATTACTCTGAATCTCTATTTTTTAATGTAAGTTTATTTGCTCCTTTTTGTCTGCTTCTGCTTGTTGCCTTCTTGGCATTTATGCTTTCCTCTGTTTTTAATCTTTATGAAGTAACCAAATATTCTTACCTTCTTGTTTGGCTGTTGTGGGAGTGTAAAAATAGACTTCCAGTAGGTCCAGGTAAAAAACACAAAGATGGCATGGTAGAATATGAGGTAGATAACTGAAATTCAAGGAAAACATTAGTATTTGTACTGTTTGCCCATTTCTAAGAGAATGAAAGATATGAATCTCAACAACAAATTTCTGTTTTTCCTACTAAGTATTTTCTATTATTATTAAATGTCTATTCTTATCATTTTCTCATGCAGTGATAGAAACTGGTTATAATGCCAAATTTTGAGCCACAGGCTTTCTGGAAGTTGGTTATTTTAAAATTTGCCATGTGATTCTGTGAGTACAGGGGACATGTTCTTTAGGACAATGTAGAGGAAGCTATTATGGCCAATGTCCATTATCTTTGACTCCATGAATGCTGAGAGGTGATGAGAAAGATGATTTGCATAGCATTATAGGGTTTACACCATGCTTTCCTATATGTTATCTCATTTAATTTTTCAATAACTTTTTGAGATAGGTAACAGGATAGAGATAATTGATAAACTATCAGGAGTAGTTGATTGTCCAAAGTCACATAGTTACTATATAATGTAGCTAGGTTTTAAACATAGCGCTTCTGACTCTAAATCCTGATTTCTTTCGAGTAGCCCCAAAGACTGGACCCCTTTGAAATGTGAGTTGTGCCTTTCAGACAAGTACGAAAGTATTTCCCCACTTCTTTTTTTATTATACTTTTAGCCTCCTAGATAGTTTTGATAATCTTTATTTCAGTATTCTCCAGAGGTCATTGTAATATTATTCTTTCATTGTTAGTCCTTGCATGGTACAGTCTTATTTCAATCCATCAGAAAGACTCAAAGAAATGATGTGCTCAAGAATTTAATAGGGCTGAGTCTCGCATATATTTATGGCTGAACTGAAAATAGCTAAACCCTCTTGTCCCAGTACTCCCAGCCCTATGGTACAGGCCTTTTATATGTGTTTGATTTGTATAAATATGAAATATCATTTTCATATTCAAGCAATATAAAGTAAAAAAATCTACTTCACATACATCTAGCCGTTGCTTTCCCCCTCCTAAGGTGTAATACCTCTTTGTTGCTTGGTGTGTATAATTTCAGGGTTTCTTATTTATATATGTTTATATAAATATACAAATGATACACATGTGGAACTTCTGCAATAGTTAAAATATTTTCATTGTATTTCCATTCAAAAGTTATATACACTCACAAGTTTTGAACTTTTAACTTACATAATTTTAAAGGTATAGTACACAGTGAAAATCTTCCTTTTATCCTTGACCCTCAGCCACCTAATTCCCCTCCCTAGAAACAACAAATGTCACAGTGTCATGGCTTTATACATATTAAAGCACAAAAATAGTATGATTTTTCACATAAATAGCAGAATTCTATACATTATATACTGTTTTGCACCTTTTTTACTTGCTATTAGTTGGATATCAGTCTACTTCATATAACTTGGAAAGCACATACTCTTATTTTAAAAGTTTGCATGTAGCATACCCTGGTGGAGTAGCAGTTGGATCAGTCACCTCCAGGGGACATAGCCCACATGCCCCTGGGTTCAAGTCCTGGGCCTGTGGGGAGCAGCTAGTGTGAATAGCTAAATGAAGGATAAATGTAGTGCTTCTTCCTCCTCTCTTCCTGCCTGCTTGCCTACTACTGCCTTCATTACTACATGAACCTGTCCTTTAAATAAGTAATTAATTAAAAAATGAAAGCTTGCATGTGACTCCATTGCCTAAATGTACCATGTATTTTTTTTTATTTATTGAAGGGATAATCCATCAAAGTATTAAATAGGTTTAAGGTGCATATATAGCAGATCAACATATGCATACAATATAGTAAATTCACCACCATTTCAGTTTTTCCTTCACTTTACAATCAATTCCCTCCACCCATTTGCCCACCCCCTCACCTTTCCCATCCAGGAATTTCTAACTTGCCTTTGGGTGGGAGTTTAAAGTCTATTGTTCTTGGACATAATTCAATTTTCATTTGTAAGTCTATTTTGTTTAATTCAGTTCATTCGTTTGCTTGCTATACTCCACATATGCATGATATCACATGATTCCCATCTTAATTCCTCTGGCTTTTTTTGCTAAGCGTAATTTCTTCCAGGTCTATCCATGTTACCACAAATGGCAGGGTTTCACCTCTTTTCTGGTTGCATAGTATTCCATTATGTCTATACACCACATCTTCTTTATCTACTCATCTGTTGATGGGCATTTAGGTTGTGTTCAGCTTTTGGCTATTGTAAATAATGCTGCAACAAAAATGGGGTGCATATATCTTGCAAATAAGTGTTGTTGTGTTTTGCAGGTAAAGTTATTTAACCAGACTGTCTCTGAAGAAAACTTCACTTCCCCACCCTTTTCTGCTAATACAAATACGGTTTTAAGAATAATTTTGTATATATGTGACTGGCACATGTACTAAAAATACCTATAGGATCAATTCTCTGAAGTGGAATTATGAGACCAAAATATGGAGTTATGGTAGCTATTTACAATGTGTCATTTAAAATGTTTTATTTACTTTACATTCTCATCACCAATGAAAGAGTAACTCTTCTGCAGCCTAGACCTTGTGAAGTGTTATTAGCATTTATGACCTTAGGCAAGACTTTAAATGATTTCTTTAAGTGTTATCTTTTTCTGTTTCATTTCTTTGATCTGATAAGGTTTATATAAGAAAGATTTCATGAATATAAAGCCCTATTCCTTCAGTATGGAACATTTGATTACAAAAATTTAGGAGAAAATTGTTTTATGTTTACCCTCACATTGTGAACATCATAGTTCATATGTAATAAGATTCAGCAATTTGTATTATCTGAATGGGGATAACTAAACTCTTACATTTAGTAGTATGTCAAGGGTGTTTATTTTATCATACTACAGGTCATACTACAAATTAATAATTTCATCATGGAACTGGAAACAGCTGGTTCCCATTTCTGTATTCCAGGGTTTCACAGAAATTATGAGTACTCTTTAATAGATGGTTAGAAAAGGAGGGATCAAGAAGTTAAATGACTAAAACAAAGCCAACAGTAGAATGGCAGACTAAACCAGTTTATACAGTATAGAGTATATAGTACATAAACTATAATACATATAGCATAAAATGTTTATATTTGGATAGGAACACATAGATCATTTGATTCAAGCTCTTCCTTTTCAGATAGGTACCTGAAGCACAGAAAGGGCAAATGACTTGATAAGAGTTATTCAGCAAAGATAGAAGCAAAGGAACCAGAATCAAGGTTTTCTTATTCCCAATTTCAGAGTTCTTATCCTTAGAATAGCACTTCCAAAATTTTAATATACATCAAAATTACCTCAAGAGGTTATTACAATGTAGATTCACAAGCCATTCACCAAAGATTCTGCATCATAAGATGGAGTCTAAGATGAAGGCCAAGAATATCGCAACTCTCCGAGGTGATTCTGAGGTAGATGAACAATGAGAAAGAGAGACTTAGGGGTCATTTGTTTGTTCAGCCTGTCATCCTAAGGAAGAAGATCCTCTCCAACACCCTTGAGAGGCAGTTACCATATTTTTGACACATTTCATGCTGGAGTATTATTGAATTACAGAGAGGCTCCATGATTCTCAATTTTATGTTTCATCATACACACACACACACACACACACACACACACATATATGATACTCTCAAATATGAGGAAACACATTCTTTTTCATCCTTAAAAATGGGCAACATTTTTCTTTACAATACTTATGTACCTAGAATAATCACCCATATTAAAAGCTACAAAGACACTGAATCTTTCTTTTTAAGTGTGATGCTCCTGTGGAAGTTCCTATCACTAGAGAAGTCAAACAGCAACTATATCCCTGAACTGCCATCACTCATTGACATTAGAATAAAATGAGAAAATACCTTTTATTAGTAATAAGACACAGCAGAGTCCTTCACTTATCTGGCAGTTATCACAGTCATAGAGCATCAGAAGCTGCTGGAACTGTGGTTATCACGTCAAAGTCAAAAAGGCTTTCAAGTATTTTTCCCCTACATAAGGTACAAACATTTTCAGGATAAGCATAAATCAGCTATATGGAATATGACCAACTTCTGAAAAATTTTGTTCTGAAATTAGTGACTGTGCTAAAATATCAATACAGAATTCCTCCACTACCTGCAAATAGAATGTCCGTATTTGGTATGACTTGATAGGTTATTGTGAGGGTGTGGGAGTACTCAAACGTTTTCCATATAAAGCAATGGTAATAGCATTCCCAGACCCCCAAATGAACACATCAAATGATACCAAATAGAAATATTCTACTTTCAGTGGGGATAAGTTGTATCCCATTATGAGAATAGTTTTTAAAATGAGTGATTACTCAAGCTTTTCTCCTGAAATAACGATTCATAAACACCTTGAAAAAAACTAAGGAACTGTAATAGCATGGTGGAAGCAGTATAAAGTTGTTATAAGTAACATATTTGTCTTTTCTAGGTGTTGCTCCAATGAACTAATAGGAAGTGAGTGATTTTATGTGGATGTGTGTGCAAGAACACATACAAAGAAAGCAGCAGAAAGACTGTTCTCTCTCTGAATACAAGATGAACACCAAAACAGGAAAAGGGAAAAAAATAAAACTTTACTATATGTATTCACACACTTAAATTCTAAGGATGATACAGTGACAATTATAAAACATGCCCCTTTTCTTTAAAAGCAATTGTTGGAAACTATGTTTAGTTTTAAAAGAAACTATTTCTGTAATAATTGTATATCAGTTGATGACTGTGGAGTAACGTGAGAACACGACCCATGTCTAGGCTTGAAAGTGGGCTTGGCACCTCGTCAGCACTGAGCATGGACTTGAATGTAACAGATGGACTTTCCGGGTGTATCAGATGCCCTGCCCTGGAATTTTGCTCTTTGCTTACTTGATTATTCTGTTCTTGCCCATTTGGCTGTTCTTGATTTATCATTACCCTCCCTCTGCTGTTATACTCTTTAAAAGAGCCCCCGTTTGCTGATGGCAATGTAGCTATCTGGAAACATGCCCAGCAGGCTGCTATAGGGGAGGCGGAGACCTGTCTAACCTGCTGCAATCAGAACCCCCATTGTGAGGACAATAAAAACCATGTACTTGCTGTCTGTGTTATCTGCTGATTTCCTCAGACTGTCTACTAGACAGGGCATTACTCTGCCAGAATTTAAACACCTGTATAATAATGATTAAAGGCATTTGAGTTGGTAGGGGTTTAATGACAAGTGGGAAGTAACTTTCAACACACTATAATTCAAATAGGAACTGGAGTTGTAGCTTAGCAATTGAATGAGTTCTCACTAAAATTTCCATTTTGGCATAAGATAGAAATCCCCAGCTGGTGATCAGGTAGAAACTTGTCAGACAGTCACTTCTTCCATTGAGCAAGACACTAAGCAATGAAATGTTGATTCCAATATTTAAATTTATTGCCTACCTTACTTTCACTACCTTAAAGAATCCAACAGAGTTAGACTTTGTCTCTCACCTACCTGAAGGAGCATTTGGAGAGAATGGCGTTAGAGGCTCATAAATTGTAACCAAGATCTAAGGATATATTATTAGAATAAAATAATTGCTTAAGAGTTGTTATTGTTAGATAGGTTATCTTAGGGAGGGACTGGAGCAGAGAAAAGTAGGGAGGGACATCATAGCAGACTGAATCCTTAAATGGGCAGATAAATTCATGACCAATGGGAGAGCAGCACATACGTTCTGCCAGTCAAAGAATGGAACCAAAAAGGCAGCCTGGCCAAGCAGGCTCAATCTGATTGGCGGCTCAGGCAAACTGATTGCTGTAGCCAACTTGGAGTGACCTTTGCTTCATTATAATCTGCTTAATATAAAATTGTATATGGGCCCATAAATTAAGTTTATTATAACAGAGTGTGTATGCGTAAGGAGCATGCACAATAAAGAGAATGCCTATCTCCAGAAATTGCCACCTCTTTCCTGGAAATCCCCAATCAGGAATGCCCCCAGAATACCCCTGAGATGGGAATGGGGAAGGACAACAAAGGGATCCCCTTTACAAAAATGTGTGCCCAAAGTGAGATAAGATAGTGCCTGTGTCTTCCTGAGTCTGACCTGCTTCTCATCACCTTGAGAAGAGTACTATCTCTCTCTTGCTTATGTTACTAAATTTGCCGCGTAACCTTTTAACTGTTGTGTCTTGTGAGCTAATTTTGCACGTGGCATACAAGAACATGGAGTGAAACTCCAGTCCCTTTGGGAGCTCTCATGCTAACATATTTTGATGAGCCAGTAGCCAAGAGCGCCAGGAGCAAAGACCTGTGCCCTACTCATCACCCAGCAAGTATTGGCTCTACAGGGCAACCGTGATTGTACAGGATCCCGCATCCATACTCATACCGGTCTCTGACGCAAGGCTAAGTACACCTCCTAAATGTCTGAGACAAGTCTCCTTTTGTGTGACTGGATAACTTCTTCTTGGACTGACTGGGTCTTTTCCATACATTCTAATCTAATCTACATTTGATTCAAACTCTGCCTTGGCTTTGGGAAAAAAAGCTCTTCCTTTCTGCTATCAGTTCAATTCTGCCAGCCCTTTTCCTTGTCCTGTCTGTGATGTTTATCCACAGAAGAGGTCTGAATACCTTCTCATATTAAAAAAAGGACTCAGAGAAGTCAGACCTATGCTTCCTGGCATTCCTTACAAATCATTAGGCCCTGTATGGCTCTCACAGAACAGGCTATGGCAAAATTTTGGAATTAGAATTAAAACTTCATGATGTTCAACATTTTCTTAAAATGGGACCTTGTATGTTTAAACGAACAACCTTCAGTCTTCAATTCCTGACAGTCAAACAATTATTAACAGATCTTTTGAAAATAAACCAGAGGGACCTGGCCAGAGACTGAAGACCATGTATTTTTGGATCCCTTCTTTGCTGGAGGAGAGATGACAAAGGGTGGGGAGTCAGGACACCCTAGGTTATCTTTCAAGGTCTCTGAATAGTGGGCCCTGCACCAGAAACTCCCAGTCATTGGGCCACAGAAGACTTCCCATGGCCAACCAGAAAGTGATTCAGTCTTCAGGCAGTGGGGATGTCCTCCTGAATGACAGTTTCATGTACTCTCTTAGAGATGGAAAATCAGCAATCAGTTCTGGCTGACACTCGTGGGATGCACCCTGAAAGATGGGGAAAATTTGACCCAGAAATCCTAAGTTACAGAAGCACCTTGCCACAAAACAGATTGGAGGGAAATATCTAGTGGCCAGAAAACAGGATCCTAAATTTTAAATATTAAATATTAAACCAATAAAATTAACTTTCAATCCTCTTCCCCAACACCAGACAAACAAAAAATGAGAGTAAATTGATAAATAACTGATTTTAATCTGGAGAAACTTTTAAAAGTTATCAAGCATGTTTCGCCACATTAAAAAAAGAGCTGCAGACTATTTACCTTTTAACAGAATCAGGCTTTTTGTAATTCAAATGCAAAGATAGCCTGCATGGGTAAACTTATTTTAGTTTAATCACAGGTATGGTCTTAAAACAAAATATGGGTCTCTGCTTATATGAGTAGATTTCTTTTGGGTCCGTCCATGGGATAAATTTCTGTTGGTTTGGATGAGTTGATGCAGACTTGGATTTATAAATTGAAAGAGAAAAACACTCAAAATTATAATCAGAAATGAAAAATAAGAAGTTATAACAGATAACAAGAAATAGAAAACATAAGGGACCACTACGATAGTCAGTTAATCTATGATAAAGAAGTCAAAATCATATGATGTATAGAGGAAAGTCTTTCATTACTGTTGGGAAAACTGAACACTGAAATGCAAAAGAATGAAGCTAGACCACTCTCTAAAATCAGTCATAATAATTAACTCAAATGGACTAGAGACTTGGACATAAGACCAGAAGCCATAAAATTCTTGGAAGACAACATAGGTAAGACATTCCATGACATTAGCCTTTGAGAGGTCCTTGAAGACTCAACTCTAGCATCAAAGGAAAAAAGAAAAAGAAAAAGAAACAACTGGTACTACATCAAAGTAAAAAGCTCTTCACAGGGAAAACATTTCCAAAACAAAAAGACGACCTAATAACTGGGAGAAGATATATACATCCCATATTTCTCACAAGGGTTTAATATCCAAAATATACATAGAATTCATAAAACTCAATGACAGAAAACTAGGCAATCCAATCAGAAATTGGGAGGAGGAATTGGAGAGACATTTTTCCAAAAAAGATATACAGATTGCCAACAGGCACATGAAAATATGTTCCTATTCCCTGGCTAAGAGGCAATTGCAAATCAAAAAAAAAAATGAAATATCACCTGAGAGACTGACTAAAATCTGGAAACAACAAATGTAGGCCAGGATATTGGTGGGAGTACATTGGACACAACCTCTATGGAAAACTGTGTGGAGATTCCTCAAAAAGTTGAAGATGGATATTCTACATTATCCCGCCATTCCACTTCTGGGTATTTACCCAAAAGATACAAAACACTAACTCATGTATATTTATGCACCCCTATGTTGCATTTAAGTCCTATTAATAATATATAAGAACTGTAATGCACCTGATATCCAACATCAGATGAATAAAGAAAACGTGGCATATACACAATGGAATACTACATAACAATTAGAAGAGATGAAATCCTATCATTTGAAACAACATGGATGGAATTAGAGGGGACTATACAAAGTGAAATAAGTCAAAAGAAGTAAGATGTGAAATAGTCTCACTCACAGGTGGAATTTGAACAGAAAAAACAAAGGAACAGATAAAACAGAACCAACACTTAGACAATTTCAGTAGAACTGAGGTTACCAATAAGGAGGGGTTGGGGAGTTGGGGACAAGTGGTGGCACAGCCCACTGGGTAACAGTCAAGATCACTTGGTGATTTGGTTGAGGGCAGGTTGTTTTGACATATATCTTAGGAATAGGGAAATTGCACATATGTGGAATCTACACACATGAGTTTATATTATTGTGCAAAATCTAAGTTACTTCAGTAAAGTTTTTAAAAGAAAGATATGTACCTTAAAACAATAAAATAAATGTTTCAGTAATGCATCTTGGAACATCAAAAATTTAGTCCAATATTTCTGTTCTGTACACTGACTTCTCAAATTATCAACTTTTTTTGACTGATCAGATATTTCTAGTCATTTTGCTATTCTAGCCCAGGAGAGATTGGGTTGCCTTACCTAAAACTATGATAACAAAAATTTCCATTACAAAGTTTTGTTTTTCATATACCTTAATATTTTATTGCTTTCTGTTCCCTCTTGCTAAGACTTAAAGTCCTTTTATCAGTCATACTGACTCAAATTTACTCAGTTCAAGGATGCCTTAAATTGTACTAAATACTAAGGAAATACCAAGACCCAACACCTCACTCTGTCACTAAATATTTTTCTACCCCCATAATCTGTATCTTTTATATCAACTCTCCAGGGGAAATTCAGGACAATCTTGAAAGGAAAGTACCTGTCATACAGATGACTTCAAGGAAGCCAATGCCAAACCCTCCTCCCTCAGGCAAATATTCAACTCTGTTTGGATGGAACTAGCCCTAGATCGCCCACCTAAACCAGTTCTGGACCTATTCTAACTACATAGTTGTGTTCTTCTTAAGAAAAATTGTTTCCTCTCGCTGCAGAAAATACACCTGCTAAACTTTGTGTGCCAAAAATATCAGCCCTTATCTACAGTTGAAGCTTCTTTCTATCAAGTGCCACTTGATTGTCCAGCCCTGGCCATACCTGCAGAATAGCAAGAAGAATATGATCCTGCCCCCACCTCCCATCATCCCAGTCCAGCAGAAAGCAGCCAGAGCAGTGTTCATCATATTTCCCTGCATGATTCCAAGGTCACAACCTTCTGCTGCATTCAAGAAACTCACCTTCTTTCAAAAGATAAACAAAAACTCAAAGTCAGTGGTTGGAAGACAATCCTACAGTCAAATGGCCACCACAAAAAAACTGGAACAGCCATACTTACATCTGATAAAACAGACTTCCAGTTAAAAAACATAGCAAAAGATAGATATGGACATTGTATAATGATTAAGGGGTCAATCCAGCAAGAAGGCATAATGCTAATAAATACATGGACCAAATGAAGGAGCATCAAAATATATTACGGAAGTATTCTTAGAATTGATGAGAAACACTGACAGCAACAGAATCACAGCAGGAGAAATTAACACCCCACTTACAACAATGGACAGATCAACCAGGCAGAAAATTAACAGGGAAACAGAAGCTTTAAATGGCCATTTGGAACAATTAGTTCCAACAGATAGATAGCGAATACTTCATACAATGGCTACAGATTTCAATTTATTCTAAAATGTAAGTGGAACTTTTTTAAAGATAGATCATACGTTGGGACACAAAACATATTTCAAAAAATTTACAAAGACTGAAATCATGCCAAGCATCTTCTCTGACCACAATGCCTTAAAACTAGAAATCAACCACAAAAAGAAAGTTGGAATACCCCAAATTAATTGGAGATTTACACTATGCTTCTGAATGACTCTTGGGTAAAAGAGGACATCAAAGAGGATCTTAAAAAATACTTAAAGAGAAATCAGACTGAAGACAGGAACTACCAGAATCTATGAGATGAAGGAAAAGCAGTACTCAGTGGGAAGTTCATAGCAATCCAGCCCCACCTCAAGAAAAAAGAAAAAATCACAAATAAACAATCTAACCCTACATTTAACACAACTGGAGTAAAAAGAAAAATTAAAGCCAAAACTCAGCACAAGAAAGGAAATAATCAAAATTCGAGCAGAAATAAATGAAACAGAAAACAATCTAGAAGATCAATAAAACCAAAAGTTGGGTCTTCGAGAAAAGAAACAAAATTGACAAATCATTGTCTAGACTCACAAAGAAAATGAAAAAAAAAAACCAAAACCCTGACTACTAGAATCAGAAATGAAAAGGGAGACATTACAATAGATAACAAGAAGTAGAAAAAGATCATAAGGGACTACCATGGACAGCTCTATTCTAGCAAAGTAGACAACCTGAGGACATGGACAGATTTTCAGAAAATACAGTCTACTAAGACTGACTCTGGAAGAACTGGAAAACTTGAACAGAATACTCATAAGGAAAGAAGCTGAAATGGTAATCAAAAGTCTTCCTAAAATTAAATGCCCAGGACCAGATGGCCTTTCTAATGAGCTTTGCCAAGTCTTCAGAGAAGAATTAATACCTATTCTTCTCAAACTCTTCCAAAATGTTGAAGTGTAGGTATGACTTCCAAATACTTTCTATTAGGTTCACATCATACTGATACCAAAAACTGATAGAGACATCACCAAGAAAGAAAATTACAGACCAATATCTCTAATGAACTTAGATGCAAAAATTCTAAATAATATAGTAGCAAACCAAATTCAACAATGTATCAAAAAGATCATCCACCATGACCAAGTGGGATTTATCCCAGAGATGCAAGGATGGGTCAACATATGCAAATCTATTAATGTAATACAACATATCAACAAAAGCAAGGAGAAAAACCACATGATCATATCAGTAGATGCAGAGAAAGCTTTTTGACAAGATCTAACACCTTTATGATAAAATCCTGCATAAAATGGGAATAGAAGGCACATAGCTCAACATAATAAAGGCTATGTATGACACACCCATAGCCAACATCAGAGTCAATGGTGGAAAATTGAAAGCATTTCCTCTAAGGTCAGGAGCAAGGAAAGGCTGTCCACTCTCAACACTACTATTTAACATAGTATTGGAGGTCTTAATCTAGAGCAATTAGGCAAGAAAAAGAATAAAATAATCCAAATTCAAAAAGAAGTAATATGATCATTATTTGCAGATGACATGATTATACACAAGGAAAAGCCTAAAAATCTGTCAAAAATCTACTCTAACTGATCAATGAATATAGTAAAGTTTCAGGCTATGAAGTCAATGCACAAAAATCCTTTGCAATTTTTTATGCAAAAACACTAGAAGAAAATGAAATAAAGAAAACCATGCCATTTAAAATAGAAGTAAAAATAATCACATATCTTGGAATATACTTAACAAAAGAAGTGGAAGACTTCTACAATGAAAAACACAATTCCTTCTTAAAAGAAATAGAGGAAGCTAAAAGGACACAGAAAAATATCCTATGCTCATGGTTGAGAAGAATGAATATCATTAGAATGGTTATCTTATCAAATACAATATACAGTTTTATTGCAACTCCCATTAAAATCCCATGGGCTCATTTCTGGGCAATAGAATAAAAATTTTTTAAATTTTATGGAACAACAAAAGATCCAGAATAACTAATGCAATTATGAGTGAAAAGAACAGATCTGGAGGGGTTATGCTCCCTTATATTGAGCTATAATATAAAGCGATGGTGATCAAAATGGTCTGGTACTGGAATAATGACAGAGGCACAGATCAGTGGAATACAACTGAATCAACAGAAACTGACCCACTCCCATAAAGTCAGGTAATCTATGACAAAGAATACAAAAGCATATGATGGAGAAAGTCTCTTCAATAAATGGTACTGGGAAAACTGAACAGCCATAGGCAGAAGAATGAAGTTAGACCTCTCTCTAACACAACTCACAAAAATTAACTCAAAATGGACTAGAAACTTGAACATATGACCAGAAACGATAAAAATCTTGAAAGACAACATAGGAAAGACATTCCATGACAGCAGTCTTAGAGCGATCTTTAGGGACTCAACTCCAGCATCAAGGGAAACAAAAAGAAAGATAACAACTTGGGCTATATCAAACATAAAAGCTTATTTACAGTGAAAGAAAATATTTCAAAAATAAAAAGCCAATCAACTAACTGGGAGTAGGTATTTGCATTCCATATTTCTGACAAGGGCTTAATATCCAAAATATACAAGTTCAATAACAGAAAAAACAGCAATCCAATAAAAAATGCAAAGAGGAAGTGGAGAAACATTTTTCTGAAGTGTATATACAAATGACTAACAGGCACATGAGAAGATGTTTCTACTCCCTGGATATCAGGGAAATACAAATCAAAACAACAATTAGATATCACTTTACACCTGAGAGACTAGCTATTATCCAAATATCTGGAAACAACAAAACTTAATGAGGATGCGGAGAAAATGGAACACATTTACACTGCTTGCAGAAGTGCAAATTGGCGTAACCCCTTTGGAATGCAGTATGGAGTTTCCTCAAAAAGTTGAACATAGAAATTCCCTATGATCCCACCATTCCACTTCTGGGTGCTTACCCAAAAGTTACAAAAACATGCATTCACAGAGATTTATGCACTGCCATGTATATTGCAGCCCTATTCACAACAGTAAGAACTGGAAACTATATAAATGTCAGATGACTGCATATAGAAGACGTGGTATATATACACAATGGAATACTACATATTCCTTAGAACAGATGAACTTCCATCATTTGAATCAACTTGGATAGAATTAGAGGGATTTATGCTAAGTGAATTAAACCAAAAGAATAAAAATGGATATCAGATGATCTCACTCACATGTGGAATGTGAATAGAAAAAAATAAAGTAACAGGTGAAACAAAACCAGCACTTGGACAACTGTAATAGAACTGCGGTTACCAATAGGGAATGGGAGAGGGGTGGCAGACAAGTGGTGGCACAGTATACAGACCTTGGTGAAGAATGCTTAGTGATTTTGTGGAAGGCAGGGTGTGCTGATATATATATTTAAAATGGTGAAACTGCACATGTGGGAGAACCTACACACATCAGTTTATTTTAATGTGTACAGTCAAAACTACTACAATAAAATTAAAAAAATAAAGATTCACACTTAGCAATGTTCCCTGGTGGGGTAGCGGTTTGGTCATGTCTCTGGCCTAAGCAAATTTCACACACATCCCAAGGACCTGGGTTCATGTCCTGAACTGGGAGAGCAACCAATACATACAAATAAATAAAAATAAGTGGGGTGTTTCTTCCTCCTCTCTCTTCCTATCTGCCTGCCTCTGCTTCCCTTCATTCCTACTTATACCTTTCCTTAAAAAAGTTTAAAAAGAGTCATGCTTAGCTTAAACATTTAAAAAAAAAACCTCAATCTCTTTAGATTGGTAGTATATATTGCAAATCAGAGCAAGATAGCATAAGGAGTGAAGCACATCAAATATATTGAATTTGTAGTGGTGAAGGATCTAGTCCTTAAAAACCCCATGCCTTGAAAAATGGATGGATTGGATAGAAGACAAGCTACATAGAATAATAGTAATGAACCAAGAGAGAGTGCAGGGTCATTATGTTCAACAGAATAGTTATCTGTCCCCTTCTCTATCATAAATCCCAGTAACTTCCAATTCCTGTCCTACAACCAAATGAGTGACTGAAACATATACTGTTCTCTTTGTGTGTATGCTTCCTGACAACCATCATAGTAAACTTTCTACCCTCTTCAGTTGCTCAATTTATGGACTTGTATGTAATTCAATTTTAGATATAAAGGATGATATAGTCCTGACTAATAAATTTATAATATAATCTTTTCATAATTGATTTTATTAAAGGGCTATTGCATTATAACTTTGAATAGTTTTAAGGTGCACACTATAGCAGATCAACAACTTTATACAATATATTAAGTTCATCACCATTTCAACTTTTCCTTAAGCTTACAATTAATCCCCTCCATCCTGCTTACTCCACTCCCCATTTTCTTCTCACAATCTTTGATTTGCTTCTTCAGGGACTAGAAGTCTATTGTTTGATTTAGCTCATTCATGTTTTTCAAGTATTTTTAATTCAACATATCATCCTTACCTTTTTCTGCTGGGCTCAAAACAGTCACTGGGAAAAGAAGAAAAATCAAAATCAGTTATACTTTAAAAACATCTTTCTAATCCATCTTTCATAGCATAATTTTAGAGCAATTTATTCAGTGGTAATTTAGTAAATTGCCAGGTTGCTAAGATGACAGAGAAGAGGTGACTAAGCTCCATCCTTTGCTATCTTTCTTCATTTTAATTGTTGTTAAGAATTTCTGCTCATTCAACAAATACAGCTATAACTAGATATTCAAAAGTACAAAACAAAATGGAAATACTCAAGTTATAATCATAGATATAAGAACATAAAAGCTGATAAATAATGATTATACATTTTTACAATGCATTCACTATAGAACATCTTTAAATACCAAGCTTTTTTTGTATATTGACAGATAATATAGTGTGGAAGTTTCATGCTAATTCTGAAATTAGACTCTCTGGGTTAGAAGCCCAGGTGCACTATTTGTGACACTGGCAAGTTCTTTAACTTCTCTAACAGTATCTAATTCACAAGCTTCCTGATAATTAAATGAGTTGAAGTATATACATAATATTTAGCATAGTACTCACACAAGACAAGTACTTAATGAATATTAATTATCATTATATTTGAAATAGTATTTCATAGAATATAAGAACTGGAAGTGCCTCCAGCATTACCTACTTTTCTCATTTTATAAAAGGGAAAAATGGACTACAGTAGTATCATATGATTTGCCTAAGGCGTAGAGCAAGTCAGTGGTACAATGGCAGAACTGGGACTAGGTTCTGGCCTCCAGGGTTATTTTCATGTACTGTGTCTACATTCCCTAATTATTCCTTGCTGGGCCTACTGATAAAAAAATGTAGGGAAATCCAATCTATCGCAGTGGCATACTATTCTGCTAGGAGACACCAGGACCTTGGAGAGAGACTGCAAACACCAAAATTAACACTCTCTAGGAGTCTATGGACATCCTCCCTGTAAGGGAAACTGAATAAACAACAATTCTATTCAGTGTCTTGCCTCAAGCCCTAAATAGCTGGAACTCATATCCCAGATTAAAGAGTCCTCAAGTTGCCTGGGAATCTGAAAAACATTTTTCCTCCCAATGGATTCAAGACTCCTCAAGTTGCTTGAGAAGCTAAAAAGCAGCCGCTTCCCACTACACCCACAATAGCCACCCAGCCTTATAAACCACAACCCTTACAACTCAGGGCTTACAGGCCTCTCAGAATCTGGCCCCTTTCCTTGCTTGGAGTCTTAATATATTTTTCTATCACTTGCTCACTTGTGATGAATTATTTCACCCCCACACTTTGATCTTCCACTATGAGTCCACCTTACACTTCCATGGCGAGCATGCCCACATCTGGAGCAAGCTTTAAGTCACTGCATAGAAGGAGCTCCAAGATGGGTAGAAAGAGGACTAGCATCCCGCATTTGCTCAACATTTCCACAGGTGGTGACTCTAGAAGCTGCCATTAATGGAAAATCCTGAGAGGGAAGCTCCTGCTCTCTCCACCAACAATGTAGAGTGGCTGGCACATACAGCTGCATGTCTGCAGTGCAGAGCTGTCTGTGCTCAAATCTCTGTGGGCAGCCAGAGACAGAGAACCAGGCAACAACTGAGCAGATTGCTGGCTAGGAGCATTAATTTTTATCCTTTTTACAAGGAAAATAAGTGGAAGTGCTACATTAAAAAATACCAGTTCTGCCAACCTGTGGCTACAGCACAATAACTTTATATTTGCTTGGTACCACCTGATATTCCAACCCCAGGATGCAGGGCTTAACTACTGCCTATGTTTATACTGTCACTCCTTCTGGAGAACTAAAGGAATCTCACAAGGGAGTGTACCACAATAAGAAAAGCTCCTGGTAAACCATCTTCTGAGGGCTGTGACCTATTTGCTGACTAGGCCCACATATCTTGGATCTCACTCTGTGGGAACTATTCCTGAGACCTGGGGAAACCTACACTATCTCCAATCCTATTGGCTATATTCTCAGGCCTCAACACATAGCTCACTTTGAAGATTCAACAAATCTGGCAAGTGTTGACAACACACAGTTAAAGAAAGTTCAGCTTTCAAGACTAGCAACCAGGTCTATTCTGGGCAATTCAAACCCTAACATAAAGTCTTTACATCACAGAAGACTAACTGATAGAAGTAAACACAGAATTCTAAACAGATCAAAGGGACATAAAAATATATGTAAAATGATGGACATAAATAAAACCACGAGGGAAAATCTGAATGCAACAAACTTAAGTAAATACATTGAGGAAGACTTAAAAGACAACGTTTTAATGATACTCACTGAAATCAGGAAAATAATGGAGAAGAAAATATCACAACAAAGATGGAGAAAATATAAAACAGCTCATGGAGCTGAAGAAAACAATAGATGGAATAAAAAACAGCATTTAAGAATTGAATAGAATCAGTGAATTAAAGATAAGGCAGTAGAATGCACATTAGCAGACCAGCAAAGAGAAAAAATAATTAAAATAAACGAAGACAGCATACAAGATCTATGGAATAATATCAAAAGAAACAAGTCTCATCATAGGGGTCCTGAAAGGAGAAAAGAAAAAGAAGGGGACAGAAATTCTATTTGAAAAAACAATAGTGGAGAAATTTCCCCAACTTGAGGAAGGAAGCTCAAAGAATTCCAAATACAAAGAACCTAAACAGACCTACACAAAGAGGCATCCTCATCAAAATGTCAAAAATAAAACATAAATAACTTAAAAGCAACCAGAAAAAAATGAATGAATATACAAAGGAATTCCCATAAAACTGTTAGCAGATTTCTCACCTGAAATTTTACAGGCCAGAAGTGAATGCCAAGTTATATTCAAATGCTGAAAGAAAATGACTTGCAACCAAGGACTCTCTACCCTCTTATATTATCATTGAGAATTAAAGAAATTATAAAGATCTTCGCAGATAAGCAAAAGTTAAAGGAATACATTACCAAGACACGAGCTTTCATGAAATATTAAATAAAGTTATATAAAATGAAAAGAAACCTCAATTCAAAGAAGCAGGATATCAAAATATAAAATGTGGTGGGGAGGAGAGTAAAAATGTGAATGATTAGAATAAGCTTGACTAGCTTTCTTTAAAGAAAAAAGCAGGTTATAAGTATTAAAACTTATTTAGGAAAGAATATAAGATGGCGTCTATGGAAAGTGGGCACTGAGATGCCGTATAGGAAAAAAAAAAAAGCCCAGTTTTTCAGAGCCAAGAGAAAAAAAGGGATTTTCCTCCTTCATCACGGGCCAGAACAACTTGGAGAACAGAAGAAGACTAACAGCCGGCTCTACAGTTGGTTGAAAGGCACGGCGATAAAACAGACTATAGCAGCAAAGTGGAGCCACCAGAAAAGACAGTTTCACAGTATAGACACGATCTGCCTTCCCCTACCAGAGCCTAGCTAGAGCCACGCAGGTCACACAGACATTCTAAAGAGTGCAAAACAGTTATGATGACATCCAGCACCCATCCGGGGTTTGAGATAGTAGGACCCAGCTGTTGAGTCCCTCTTCTCCTGGTGCAGACTGCAGGGGCAGCCCCACTGATCTCTAGTGCCATGAACTCTGACAGAGCAGGGAGCCACAAGCCTGAGTCAAACTGAGCAGGGGAGGGGCCACAGTGAATGCAGCCGACAACTCTTGGCTAACAAAGGGGAACCGCAGAAATGGGAGCCTGGCAGCAATAAAAGTATGTGGCCTTTGTCTTCATGCACCCGGGGTTAGAAGCGGCAGTTATCCCATTGATGCCTTGCCCTTCTCCTGCAAAAAGAGCACAGGCTCTCTCTAACTCTAGCAGCGCGAATTCAAACAGAGGAGAGCCACAAACCTAAGCCAAACTACACAGGAGAGGGATCTCAGCGAACGCTGCCAGCAACTCTTGGTTAGAAAAAGCCCGGAAAGAGAAAATTGGAGACATAAAGAATAGGAGCATACAGGTGCTATACACCCTCCACTACACACCTGGGGGATCAGGCCACCTGAGAATTGGGATCCAGTGGCTTAGAACCTGGAAGAACAGCCCGTGGAAAGGACATGACCCTGATGGTTTGGTGAATACAAGGTACAAAGCGCAGACAGCAGACTTAAGTCACATAACCGCAGCCAGCAGAGTCCTACCAACAAAACAAACCTACTTCTCTCCCTATCAGGCAGCAAAACTACACACTCACAGATGAACACTACACCCCCAAACCCGTGCCCACTCCTGCCCAACAGCCATCATCACTCCCTGACACAGCAAGACACACTAAGGAAGTCTCTAAGGGTCAAAAATACAAAATAAAACAAAAACAGAGCACCCCCTGGTAGAAATTAAAAAAAAACAAAGTAGCAGATCAACAAGATCCCAAATTATGGTGGGGGGGGGGAACCACAACATACCCTGAAACCTCTGGAAATGGGATCAAAACAAAACTACAGCTGATCAGAAATTAACACTGAAGATACAGAAGAATGTTTTTTATAATAGATAAGGAATTCAAGTCTGCAATCCCAAAGGAATTCAGAGAATTAAAAGAAAATTCAGACAAACAAAACAAAGTTTAAACAAATAATTAAGCATCAACAGGCAGAGATTGAAGCTCTAGAGAAAAAACTAATAGGAATACAGGATTTAAAGGACATAATTCATGAAACTAAGAATAATATAGAAAGCTACAGAACCAGAATAACCCAAAGGGAGGAAAGGATTAGTGATATAGAGTATAGTAATGCAGAAAATAGCCAAGAAGAAGAAGAAAGGAATTAAATGCAAAAAAAAATGAAGAAACAATCAGAACTATCTGACACCATCAGGAAAATCAACATTAGAAAACTGGGTATCCCAGAAGTCGAAGAGAAAGAGAGAGGAACAGAGAACATCTTCAGGCAATAATGGCTGAAAACTACTCAAATCTAGAACAAGTAATAAACATGCAGGTCAATGAAGCAAACAGAACACTCAATCACATAAATCCTAAAAAAAACTACACCAAGACACATAATTGTGAAACTATCAAAAATCCAAGACAAAGAAAGAATTCTAAAGGTAGCTAGGGGAAAAAAGCAGATAACATATAAAAGCACTTGCATCAGACTAGCCTCAGACTTCTCAGCAGAAACTTTACAGGCTAGAATAGAATGGAATTATGTCTTTAAAATACTTCAGGACAAAAATGCCAGCCAAGAATACTATATCCTTCAAAACTCTTTCAAATTTGAGGGAGAAATTAAAGTTTTCCCCAACAAACAAAAGCTAAGAGAGTGTGCAACCACGAGGTCTCCTCTACAAGAAATGTTAAAAGAGGCCCTACTAAGCTAAACCAAAGAGGAAAAACTTCACAAAATATAACAAAGTAACAAACAGATCAACATAACCAGAAAACAAAAATCGAAATGGCAGTAGCAAGTTCTCAAATGTCAATAATTACTGTAAATGTAAATTGATTGAACTTGCCAATGAAAACACTTAGAGTTGCTAAATAGATTAAGAAACAACAACTCTATGTTGTCTAGAAGAAGCTCATCTTAGGTCGAGAGAAGTGGATCGACGGAAAATGTTACGCCAAGCTAATGCCGAATCCAAAAGAGCAGGAGCAGCTATATTCATATGAGATAATGTAGTCTTTCAAGTGAAGAAAATTAAAAAAGATAAAGATGGACATTATATAATTATAAAGAGATCAATACAACAAAAGACTTAACACTTAACATTTATGCACTCAATAAAAGAGCACCCAAATATATCAAGCAAATATTAACAGATCTAAGTAATATTGACTGCAACACAATAATAACAGGGGACTTCAATACTCCTCTTTCAGTAAAAGACAGATCATCCAGACAGAGAATCAACAAAGAAACAAGATCTGTAAATTACAAAATAGAAGAACTGGACTTAATAGACACATATAGATTACTTTACCCAAAAACTATAGATTACACATTTTTCTCAAGTGCTAATGGTGCATTCTAAAGAATAGGTCATCTGTTGGGACACAAAACAAGTCTCAGTAAATTTTCAAAGATTGAAATCATATCTAGCATCTTTTCAGATTACAATGGCATCAAACTAGAGATAAACCAAATGGAGAAAGAAAGGAAAACCACAAAAGAGTGGAGAATAAACTACATATCATTGAGCAACCAATGGGTAAAAGAGGAAATTAAGGAAGAATTTAAAAAATATCTGGAATCAAATGAAAATTAAGAAACAATGTATCAGAATCTATGGGATGCAGCAAAAGCAGTAATAGGAGGGAAACTTACAGTGATACAATCCTGCCTCAGAAAACAGGAAGAATCTCAAATAAAAAAAAACCTAAGCCATCACCTAAAGGAACTAGAAAAGCAGAAAAACAGATGCCTAAATCCAATGGAAGGAAGGAAATAATAAATACTATATCGGAAATCAATGAAATACAAATCAGAAAGACTATTAAAAATCGATGAATTCAAAAGTTGGTTTTTTGAAAGAATAAACAAAATAGACAGGCCACTAGCCATACTCACAAAAAGAGGAGAGAGAAAACGCCAATAAATGGAATCAAAAATGAAAAAGGAATAATCACAACAGATACAACAGAAATACAGAGGACTATAAGAGAATATTATGTACAACTATATGGCAACAAACAGAACAACCTAGAAGAAAGGAAACATTTCTGGAAAGGTACAATATCCCAAAACTAAACAGAGAAGGACTAGAAACCATGAACAGATCAGTTACTAGCAAGGAAATTGAAACACTGATTAAAAAAAAAAGAAACCTTCCCCAAAACAAAAGACCTGAACCAGACAGTTTCACCGGTGAATTCTACAAGGCATCCAAAGAAGAATGAATTCCAATCCCCTTAAACTGTTCTAAATAATAGGAGGTGGAAAACTTCCAAACACTTTTAATGACACCAATATTATGCTGATTCCAAAGCCAGATAAAGACTGCCGTGAAAAAGAAAACTATAGACCAATATCCTTAATGAATACTGATGCAAAAATTCTCAACAAAATACTAGCAAATTGAATTCAACAACATATAAAAGGAATCATACACCACGATCAAGTGGGATTTATTCCAAGGATGCAGGGATGGTTCAACATACACAAATCAACAAATGTGATACATTATATCAATAAAAAAGGACAAAAATCACATGATCATGTCGATGGATTCAGAAAAAGCATTTGACAAGATTCAACACCCTTTTATGTTAAAAACCCTCCAAAAATAGGTATAGAAGTAATGTACTTCAACATAATTAAGGCTATATATGACAAGGTCACAGCCGACATTGTACTCCACGGAGAAAATCTGAAAAATTTCCCCCCTAAGATCAGGGACAAGACAAGGATGTCCACTCTCACCATTACTATTCAATATAGTGCTAGAGATCCTGGCAAATGCAATTAAACAAGAAAAAGATATGAAAGGTATCCAAATAGGAAAAGAAGTGAAACTATCACTTTTCACAGATGACATAATAATATACAGAGAGAATTCCAAAGAATCAAGTAAAAACTACTAGAAATAATAAACAAATAGAGTAAAGTCACAGGCTACAAAATTAATATTAAAAATATGTTGCATTTCTGTATGACAATAATGAAAATACAGAAAGAGAACTGAAGAAAACAATATTGTTTACATTTGCATCAAAAAATGAAATACCTTGGAATAAGCCTAACTAAAGAAGTGAAGGACCTATACTATGAGAACTATAGGATATTGCTAAAAGAAATGAAGATGACACAAAGAAATGGAAAGATATCCCATGTTCATGGATCAGAAGGATCAACATAATCAAAATAATGAAATTTATCTGGAACAACAAACAACTCAGGATAGCAAAAACAATGCTCAAGAAAAAAAAAACAATGGAGGAGTCATGCTTCCTGACTTCAAACTCTACTACAAAGGAATAATAATTAAAACAGCATGGTACTAGTATAAAAACAGAAAGACAGATCAATGGAGCAGAATTGAAAGTACAGAAATAAATCCACATATATCTGGACACTTAATTCTTGACAAAGGAACCAAAAACTTACAATGGGTCAAGGACAGCCTCTTTAATAAATGGTGATGGGAGAACTGGAGAGTCACATGCAAATGGTTGAAACTAGACCATTACCTAACACCATACAAGACCAGAAACCATCAAACACATAGAAGAGAATGGAGGCAAAACATTATTAGACGTAGACTTAAGAGATATCTTTGACATTCAACTCCCATTGCAAGGCAAATAAAATCCAAAATAAAAAAACGGGGATTACATAGAACTAAAATGTTTTTACTCAGCAAAAGAAACTCACATAAAAACAAAAAGGCATCCAACTGAATGGGAGAAGATATTTGGCTCTCACACATCAGATAAGGGGTTAATACCCAAGCTATACAAAGAACTGAAAAAATTGGACAACAAAAATACAGGCAATGCAATCAAAAAATGAGCTGATGATCTTAACAGACACCTCTCCAAGGAAGACATACAAATGGCCAACAGGTTCATGACAAGATGCTGTGTGTCTCGTTCATAAATAAAATGAAAATCAAAATAACAATGAGATACAACCTCACGCAGGTAAGAAGGGCTATTATCAAAAAAAAAAAGAAAATAATAAGTGCTGGAGAGGATGTGGAGAAAAGGGAACTCTAATTCACTGTTGGTGGGAATGCAAAGTAGTTCAACCATTCTGGAAAGCAGTATGGAGAGTCCTCAAATAATTGAGAATGGAAATTCCATATGATCCAGCTATTCCCCTACTAGGTATTTACCCCAATGACACAAAAACACTTACCTGAAGAGATATATGCCCCCTCTATGTTCATTGCAGCATAATTCAAAATAGCTAAGAGCTGGAAACTACCTAAATGCCCACCAACAGAGGAGTGGGTAAAGAAGATGTGGTACATATACACTATGGACTACTACGCAGCCATCAAAAATGGAGATATCCTGCCCTTTGCAACAACACGGATGGACTTGGAGAGAATTATGCTTCGTGAGATAAGCCAGAAGGAGAAGGACAGGCATCGTATGATAGCACTCATATGATGGATAAAGAGAAAACAAATAAATGTCATAAATCAAACAGCACTAAAACCGGGTGGGGAGAGAGAGAGAGAGAGAGAGAGAGAGAGAGAGAGAGAGAGAGAGAGAGAGAGAGAGAGAGAGAGAGAGAGAGATGGTGGGGGGAGAACACTACTCCAAACAACTGTGGACTCTTAGAGACGAAAGACAAAAAGGCAAATCAGCGGGTACCAAAGTGACAGGGGAGGGGCGCGGAAAATGGGATGAAGGGAATTAACCATAAATGAAGGGAGAAAATAAGGGGGGAATATTAGTAAACCGACTACATTATTTTCAATGTAAATATACCACTATGTACCTCAAGACAATTCATTGTCAAAATGCAATATGCCTTCAATAATAAAAATAAAAAATTAGATAAGCTCATTATCAAGCAATTTTATGTTAGTGGTGCATGCTGGCATATTTTTGCTTACATTTCCTGTGCGTGTGATTGATTCTTGAGGAAGGAGGTGTGACTTATGCCACATAGCAGTTTTTCTCCCTTAGAGAGAAAATATCCAGAATATGCTCTATTTCTTGATTTTTCTAGTTATTTCTATCCTCTAACAAACAGATAAATAGAACTCCTTGGGACTTGAAAAAATATTTAGAACAAACAAAAATTCCTTTTTAAAGGGAAGGTGGATAGTTTAAAATTTATGTAAAAATGAAACGTACATTTTTTACTTTAGGAAAAAAATTGCGAGTATTACATTTGAACATTAACTTCTTAGAAAAATTGGAATATATTTAAATATTTGTTACTTTAGTTTATTTAAAACAATGAATAAGTTACCTTTATAACTGACCCTCATGAAGCATTTATAAGAATAAAAGAAGTTAGGCAAAGTGCCAATGACAAAGAGCAAATTCTAAAATTTTTTTAAAAAATTACTACGGAATTTCTCAAGGATAAAAACGGAGAACATATTTTCTGGTGTTCTTACTTTTAATAAATTCTTGATAAAGAAAATATGTACAGTGAACGTTTCAGTTTGTTTCTCGCTATTATTTTAATGAAACAAATTATTGTGACAGTCTGATTTTTGACCTGTATTGTGGAGAGTCTGTAGTGTAAGAAGCCTCAATTCATAACCAAGTTATAATAAGAAATAAAGAAATTCATGAATTCACAAAAAAACTTTTATATAAGCCTCAGGGTAACATCAAAACACAACTCCAGGGACAAACAAACAAGAAAAAAAAAGTGAAAATAAATATAACACAATTGCTTTTAAATCACCTAAAAAGAAAAAGGGAACAAAAGTACTATCTGAGACAGCACCAAGAAAACAACACACAGAAACAAAGTTACATGTCAATAATCACTCTAAATGTTAATATAATGAACCATCAATCAAAGGGCACAGACTGGCTGAGTGGATTAAAAAACATAACCCTATTTGCTGCTGTATTTAAGAGACTCATTTACATTTAAAAGAAAAAAACTCAAAGTCAAAGGTTAGAAGAAAATCCTAAATCAAATGAAAAGCAAAAATAAGCAGAGACAGTCATACTAATATCAGATAAATTAGACTTCTAATGAAAGAAGATAAAAAAAAGACATCATGCTGGAGGGTTTTGCCAGAACAATTAGAAAAGAAGAAGAAATAAAAGGAATCCAAATTGGAAAGGAGGAAGTAAAACTTTCACTGTTTATAATTAATGTGATGATATATATATATATAGAAAACCCTTAAAATGCTATAAAACAGAGTTAATAAGAGTACAGTAGTGTAGCAGGATACAAAATGAATGCACAGAAATCTTGTATTTTATATGCAAATAATGCAAAAGAAGACAATAAAATAAAGGATACTATACTTTTTACAGTAGAAGCAAAAAGAACCTTAGAATATACTTAACAAAGGATGTGAAAGGCCTGCAAAATAAAAAATATAAGACTTTCTTGAAAGAAATAAAAGAAGACAAAGACATGCTCATGGCTGGGAAGAGTTAACATTGATAAAATGGCCACTTTGCCTACAGCAACATAGAGGTTTAATGCAATTCCCATTATAATTGACATTTTTCAAGGAAAAAGAACAAAAAAATCGTATGTAATAAAAGACTCTGAAGAGCCAAAGTAATCATGAGAAAAAGAACAAAAGTGGAGATATCAAACTGCTGATTTTGAGTTATACTACAAAGCAATAGTGATCAAAACTATATGATACTGGAATAGTAATAGACACAGACTAATGGAACAGAACTGAATCACAAGAAATAGACTTGCTCATATATGGTCAATTTACAACAATGGAGCCAAGAGTTTATGATGGAGGATGGAAAGCTTTTTAAAAAAAGATGCTGAGAAAACTAGACATTCACATGAAAAAGAATGAATCTAGAACACTCTCTAACAATATACAGAAAAATTAATTCAAATGGATTAGAGACTTGGATGAAGTCCAAGACCGGGAAACACAAAATCCAAGAATTCTCAGAAGATAACATACGTAAGACATTCCACGACATCAGCCTTAGAAAGGTCCTTGGAGACTCAACTCTAATGGGAAGGGAAACAAAAACCAAAAACAAACAACTGAGACTACATCAGTTTCTGCACAGTGAAATAATCCATCACCAGTACAAAAAGACACCCTACTGACTGGAAGAACATATTTGCATTTCATATATCTGACAAGTGTTCAACATCCAAAATATATAAAGAACTCATAAACTCAACAACAGAAACAACAAAGAATCAATCAAAAATGATCAGAACATGTTGGTGAGGATGTAGAGAAAAGGGAACACTTTTACACTGCTGGTAGAAGTGAAAAATGGTATTACCCTTATGGAAAGGAGTATGGTGATTCTTCAAAAAATTGTAAATGGAAATTCCATGCAATTCCATCATCCTACTTGTGGGTATTTACTCAAAAGACACACAAAACACCCATTCACAGAGATATGTGCACCCCATGTTTATTACAGCATTATTTATAATATCTAAGAATTAGATACTGCTTAAGTGATAGATGGATAAAGAATATATGGTATATATACACAATGGAATTCTATACAGCCCTTATAAATCTTGTCATTTGTGACATGGATGGAACTAAAGCGGGTTATGCTAAGGGAAATAAGTCAAGAGAAAGTAAATATGGAATTATCTCACTTGAATGTAGAATATAAAGAAACAAAGCAGAGGAATAGATTACACAAAAATCAACTCTTGGGAATTAACAGTAGAACCGAAGTTACCAGTAAGGAATGTGGTGCTGAGTGGGAAAAATGGTGATGGGTCCAATCGGGGTGGAGAATTTGGGTATTCTGGTGGTGGGCAAGGGTGTTTTGTTCTGTATTTTAGGGGTGGGGAACATGCCCACATGGGCTTTTATTATTTTATTATTTTCTAAATCAATGTATATTAAATTAAAACAAAAATATGAGAAAGAGTAGAGTTGTTTGGAGACAGAAAATAGAGATCTGACATGTTGCTGTTTGGTATATGTCCCTCTAATTCTGTGGCTGAATACTCAGTGCTAAATAAGTAGTGAAGGTTCACTCCCATTTGAGTGATCTCTTATCTTTTTTAATTACTTTGGGTGCAGTAAGAGGATCACTCAGCACTTTAAAGATGTTAGGATGAGTCAATATGTATACAGAAAAAGTGAGTGGAAACCAGTGAATTTCCAGTGTATGGCAACTGTCATTAACTAATTTCAGGACAGTCATGTGCAATTTGGATTCATTTGCCATCCAATCAAAAAGGACAGAAAACAAATTAGTAGGTAAAAGTTACAGGTATATTTTAGATCAATATACCAAAAATGATGATTATGATGACAACAATGACCATCCAGATTGACAGTGTTAGGCAGTGTATTTGACTTTTTTCAAAGAAGAAAGAATCAGGCAATATTGAAGGCAATTAGGCAAGCAGTCAGGAAGAGAAAGAAGGAAGAAGCATTTTTATATATTTGTTCATTTAACAAATAACAAAAGAAAAGACAAAAATAGTCCAGTCATATTTGAAATGAAAATACTGGATTCCAAGATGACAGTGTATGATCTCAAGTTCACCTTATCCCCACAGACACAACAAAACTAAACTTATTCAACAACTATGATCTCTGAAAAGGAATAGGAATCAGCAAATCCACAAAGAGAAAGGACACACATAAAAGGAAGAAGACAATCTGTCTTGACATTATGCTACCTTGTTCAAAGAATACATTTTCCATAGGGATTGACCAGTGATACATTGTTCCTGGAGCTGAAGGACTTGCCTCATCATGGGGTGCCACCATACCTGGGAACTTTCATTCATTGAATTCACTGAAACAAAAACCTTGACAAGGGGTGGACAGTGGAATAGCCTCCTTATTAACCCATATTTTGTTCCGTGGCAGAGATACAGGATACTGATACCGCAGGAAAGCCCCAGGGTGAAACGCTCACCTCTTCTGACATTGGCCTACTTGTGCTTGACTGATTATACTCAAAGTTACCATTCATTCTCAAGGCTGTTGGAAACAGACATCCAGGTCTGCAAAAGACAATTGAGTGATTCCTGTAAAAGAGCATTCCATTACCCAGCTCTATCAGGGAAGATAATTGGAAAAGCTCCATGGAAACACAATTTCTACCTACCTGGGTATACAGGTAAATAGTTTTGTTATCTGCTTGTTACATACCAGAGATTTCACCACCAAGTCCCAGGGCTTGTTTGCACCCCCTATGGAGACTGCTGCTCCTTCTTTGGGGTACTCAGAGGATTACAATTAGAGTGCTTTACTACAAACAATTTCCAACTCTCATTCTCCAGATGCTTCTGTTGAGACTGGCCATCTTGCAGAGTGGATCTACAAATCTTGGGTCTCTTCTGAGACTTGTGACTTGTGACTTGTTGTTCATGCCTGTGTTTGCGGGGGGAAAACCTCTGCATTCCAGTCTCAACTTAAATCCTATAGGCCAGACTCTCAGGCCTCTGTATAGTGCTGGCTTCAAGGGTTTAACAGTAGACTGCAAAAAGTGTCCAATCAAATCAGTGAACTAGAAGTAGGGCAGTGTAATAAACTCAGGCAGACCACCAAAGTGAGAAAAGAATTAAAAGAAACAAAGACAGCATACAAGATGCATGGAATAACATTAAGTGATATAACATTTGCATAATAGGCATAATAGGGTCCCCAAAAGGAGAAGAGAGAGAGGAGGGCATAAATCATATTTCAAGAAATAATGGTTAAGAATCTCCCTATCCCGAGAAAGGAATCAGATCTCCAAACCCAAAAAGTTCAAAAGGTTTCAAACAAAAGGAACAGAAACAAACCTGTACCAAGATACATCATCATTAAAATGCCAAAAATACAAGATAGGGAATCTGATAAAAGCGGGAGAAAATGAGGTATATACAAAGGAGATACTACAAGACTGTCAGTAGATTTGTCAGGTCAGAAGGGAAAGGCATGATATATTCAAAGTGCTGAAAAAAAGAATATAAAACCAAGGATATATACAATGCTAGATTATCACTGAGAACTGAAGGAATGATAAAGAGCTTCAACAAAATTTAAAGAAATTCATCACCACTAAGTCAGCCTACAAGAAATAAAGGATGTTCTATAAAATGAAAATAAAGTCGACTTAGAAGCAGAAAGACAATATTGGAAGAGGAGAGTAAAAAGGCAGACTTACAGAATAAGCTCAAGATATGCTTTCAAGTTAAGTCGGGTTTTAAGCATAGAAAATTTTGTGTGAATCCAAGGGTAACCACAAAACATAAACCCATAAAAACACAAAGAAGAAAATGAAAAGATAAATAAAACATAAAATATTTAACATATTTATACTTTAAAGTACCTAGGAAGAGAAAGAGAACAACAAAGGTATCTGCAAAAACACCTAGAAAATAATTGACAATACTGCAATGAACAATTAGTTATGAATGATCAGGCTAAATGCTGATGGAGAGAACTTACCACTAAAGGCACAAGAGTGGCCAAATGGATTAAAAAGCATAACAAAACTGTCTGCTGCATACAGGAACTCATCTACATTAGAAAGATAAGCATAGGCTCAAGTCAATAGCTGTAAGACAATTCTACAGTCAAATGATTACCTAAGAAAAGCAGGGACATTCACAGTTATATCAGATAAAATAAACTTCAAACAGAAGAAGGTAACAAAAGATAGAGATGAACATAATGTAATGAATAAGGGCTCGATTCAGCAAGAAGACATAACTCATTAATATATGTGTGTCAAATGAAGGAGTATGAAAATATATAAAGCAATTAATAGCAGAACTGAAGAGAGACATTGACAGCCAAACAATAATAGAAGGAAACTACAGCACTCCATTTACAACAATGATGATATAAAACAGAAAGAAAATTAATAGGGAAACAACAACTTTAAATGACAAATTAGAAAAGATGAGTTTAATAGACATATATGGAACAGTTCATCCAACAACTTCAGAAATCATATTTTTTCTCAAGTGCTCATGAAACATTCTCAATGATCAACCATATGTTGGAAAACAAAATATGTTTCATCAAGTTTACAAAGACTGAAATCATACCAGTCTTCAATGACAATGAATCAAAAAATTAGAGATGAACTAAAAAGGAATGCTAAAAAATCCAAAATATATGCAGGCTAAATAATAAGATTCTGAATCCTTTGGGGTATAAGACAAAATCAAAGGAGAAATTAAAAAATACTTGGAGATAAACAAGAAAAAAGACTCTAACCACAAGAACTTATGAAATGTAACAAAAGCACTACTAAGAGAGTTTATGGCAATCAAGGTCTACCTTAGGAAACAAGAGAAAAAATAAATTTAATCCTAAATCTAAAGCAACTAGAAAAAATAACAACAAAATGCAAAAGTCAGTGGGAGGAAGGAAATAATAAAATTTTATGCAGAAATAAAGGATATAGAAATAAAAAAGATGATTCAGAAGATCAATGAAAGCAAAACTGGTTCTTTGAAAAAATATCAAAATTGACAAACATTTGGCTAATTTCACTAAGGAAAAAGGAGAGAAAATTCTAGCAACTAGAATCAAAAATGAAAGGGGAGAGTTACAATAAATACCTCAGAAATACAAAGAGTCATAACAGACCACCATGAGCAAGTATATGTCAATAAATTGGATAATCTAGGGGACATGGAATATTTTTAGACATATATAAACTTCTCAAAGTAAATCACAAAGAAATGGAAAATCTGAAAAGAACTATCATAATGAAATGGAAGAAATCAAAAGCTTCCCACAAAAGCAAAGCAAGCCCAGGACCAGATAGCTATACTAGTTAGTTTTATCAAAACTTCCAGAGTAGAATTAATACATACTGTTCTCAAAATCTTCCAAAAAGTTGAAGAAGAGGAAACACTTTAAAATGCATTTGAATAGGCCAATATTACGCTGACAACAAAAGAAGACAAGTATGTCACCAAGAATTAAAATTTCACATCAATATCTCTGATGAACATGGATGCAAATGTCCTCAACAAAATAACAGCTGACTGAATCTAACACTATATCACAAGCCTCATCCATCATCACCAAGTGGAATTTATGCCAAGAATGCAAGGATATTCAGCATGTGTAAATCTAATAATGTAATATACCACATCAGCAAAAGCAAGGGTAAAAATCATATGATTATATCAATAAATGCAGATAAAGCAGTTAAGACAAGCACACATATATGATAAAAATTCTACATAAAGTGGGGGTAGAATGATTATACATCAATATAATAAAGGCCATATATGATAAACCCACAGTTGGCATCATACTCAATGGTGACCAGCCTTCACCCAAGCTACACTTTCAGAAGGACTGGGCCTTTGGGAGCCTCATCAAGTTAGACTCAGTAAAGAGACAAGGAGAAAGGAGCTTAGAGGAGAAACTTAGACCAAACTTCACAGAGAGACCCTAAGTTATAGCCTCCCTGTACTCCTAGCACATTGAGGTTTCTTTGACTTCTTGAGACAAAGGTTCTCTATACTACCTTCTTTTTCTGAAGCTACAGTCAGAACATTTTGTCTCCAAGAGAAAACTGACATGCCACCAAATCTGAAATGATCTGACACAGTCTCCCTTTCTCCAGCTTGCATAGCAACAATATTACTTCTCAGGAGAACAGAGGGAAGGCGTCTTCTTACAGGTTTTATGACAGATATGTCTCAAAATATTAATTTTTGTTGATTTACTGTATTCACATTTTAAGAACATGCCATTCTTCCAGTAGAGCAGACTTGGATTATCTTCTTGACCCATAGTGCACTAATAGTCTCTCAAGTAATATAATTCATACTTGCATATACCAAGACCTGAAAGCATTTCTCAGATTTTTAAAGTGTGTGTAAGTGTGTGTGTGTGTGTGTGTGTGTGTGTGTGTGTGTGTGTGAGAGAGAGAGAGTGTGGTGGCGGGGAGGGAGGGGGTCATTCCTGTTTTCAAGAACAGGAACAAGAATTAGATAGCAATACTCCACTCTGTAGATGAGAAACCAACTGTGCAGGGATGCACCCAACAACAAGTCTAAAAGTTAACACAAAAGATCCAATTCCTCATTGTAGGACCCATGCAGTTTGCCTCAGAGCTAGCATAGAATCCAAATCAAATTTGTAAAATGGATAGTATTGTCTGTTGCTCCAACAATGGGACCCAAAGAAATATTACTCTCCCTGAAAACAGATTTCATGTACAAATAAACAAATAGATGGCCAGAATAAATAGCCATCTGATCTCAGTGGAATAAATGAATGAGGGATTAAATTGGGAAGCTGTCATTTGTCTAATCCATAGTCAAGAAGGAGCACATTGGAAAGGTTCAATTTGCTCTGAATTTCCTGCTTTGTGGGGGATACCTGTACATGCTTGTCACACTAGATGTACCCCAAAAGTGAAAAAAATAAATTGTTCCTTGAAAACATTTTATATATTCAAACCTTTATTCCTTGATACTGCTTCTTTTCTAAAGCACCATCAAAAAGTGTCCCATGAGAGGGAGTAGTGGGGTTGGCCAGAATTCTTACTACCATTGAAGAATCACTGCTCGATTCTTCATAAGGTCAGAATATAATATGCAATTAACTAAATCCACTTAAAGATATCTTCTCCACCTTTCAATTCCCCACCCCATACTCTTCAAAATTATAGGTGAGGATAATGCTATTGATATACACACATACATAAATATGTATGCACCTGTACATGTATATATCTTTATATATTCTTTTTAATGTTATGTGCATATTCATAAATACATAATCAATATAAAAACACAACTCAAATAATCATTTCCTTATATGCATGGCACAAAGTGGGGTAGAGGTTTACATATGAATACTATATTGTGTAGCATATACAACAAAGAAAAAGAGAAGGAATTTACAATTAAGATTGAAAAATAAATTTGGAGTATATGTAAAACAAGCTTGGATGATATGGTACATAAAGTTCATTATATGATTCTCAAAAAAAGGCTACCTACAGAATTGAAGATACTGTACAACATACATCAGACAGGAGGTTTACTTCCAGAATATAGAAAGTGCTCATACACCTCAAGAATAACAAACAACCCACTGAAAATGGACGGAAGAACTGAATAGACACCTATCTAAAGAAGACAGACAATCCAGAGACACTCAAAACCATGCTCTACATCACTCATCATCAGAAAAATGCAAATGAAAACCACAATGAAATATTACTTCACATCAGTGAGAATTGCCTATTTCAAAGGACTAGAATCAAGTGATGTTGGACAGAGTGTAGAGAAAAAGGAATCCTCTTAAATTGTTGGTGGAGATTTAAATTAGCACATCTTATTTGGAAAACAGAAGGGAGAGTCCTCAAAAACAAAACATGAAGCTACCAATAGGTCCAGCAATCCCACTTTATTTATTTTAATTGATTTTATTGAATAAATATTGCATTATAACATTAAATAGGTTTAAGGTGTACATCTTAGTAAATCAACATCTGTATGTAAGTTCACCACTATTTCATTTTATCCTTTACTATATAATTAACCTCCTTTACCCCATTTGTCCCTGCTTCTCTTCCTGCAACCATTGATTTACTTTTTTGGCTAAAAGTCTATTGCTGCTTTATTTAGTTCATTGCAAGCCTATTTTTGTTTAATTTAGTTCATTCATTTAATTGCTATCTCTTACACCACATATAAGTGATATCATACAATGTCTGTCTTCCTCCTTCTGGTTTAATTCAGTAAGCATAATTCCCTCCAGTTGTATTCATCTTTGATAGCTGAGTAGCATTCCATTCTGTATATACACCATGTCTTCTTTATCCACTCATTTGTCAATGTGCATTTAGGTTAATTCCAGTTTTCAGCTGTGGTAAATAACACTGCAGTGAACATGGAGATCCATATATCCCTTCAAACAAATGTTGTGCTTTAGGGAAAATATTCAGTAGAGGAACAACTGGATCATATGTTCAGAATCCCACCTTAGGCATATAGCCAGAGAATATAAAAAACTCTAATCAGAAAAAATATCTGCACTTTTATATCCATAGCAGCACAATTCACAATAGCTAAAACAAATAAAAACCCTGAATGCCTGTCAAACGATGACTAGATAAAGAAGCTGTAATACTCAATGGAATTCTACGCAGCTGAAAAAAATAGATGAAAACATGCCCTTTGTAACAATCTGGCTGAAATAGAAAAGGATCATATTCAGCAAAAAAGCCAGAAAGAAAAAGAAAAGCAGGATTGTTTCACTCATGTGGAATATAAAGAAACAAAGAGATGAACCCCAAATTCACAAGACACAAGACTGTAGCTACCAGGAGGATGTGAGAAGGAAAGGAAGGAAGTTGGGAACAAAATGGTGGTAAAAGGACAATAGATCTCTGGTGGTGGGTGTGTTTTGAAATACACATAGACTGAGGTGCAAATTCAATATCCTAAAATGCATATAGAAGTGTAAATAAGAGAAATAATAAAATTATCATAAAAATGGGAATATCTTCCTTGTCTGAATCAGCCATCTGGCACTGCTCTGAGTCACATAAATCCTTTACAAGTGTCAGTGGGAGCAGTCTCAAGGACTGTGATCTAAAATGGTTTGGTTATTTTGTTCTAAAATAAATCTTTTTTAATAACAGGAAAATTTATTTGGCATAGTGTTTTGACATAATAAAACTATATCTCATGGCTCAAAATTTCATTGTTTTCCAGAAACAAAAGCAGAATCTGTTGATGTTTAAAAAGTTGCCTGAAATTCCAAAGTGGAATTTCTTAATTCTGTCCATGTAGATTTATTTACCAATCTCCTTCAAAATCAAGCTTTGTCAACATTTGCAATGTACTATTAATAAATTATTTTAAAAGAATTGAGACAAGCATTCAAATACTTGTACACAAATATTCATAGTAGTCTATTCAGAATAGAGAAAACATGGAAACAACCCAAATGTCATCAACAGATCAATGGATAAAATGTGGCACACACATATAATGAAATTTTATCTGTTCATTATAAAGAGGAATAAGGTAGTGTTACACACTACAATACAGATGGACTTAAAAAACATGCTAATTGAAAGAAGTCATACACAAAAGGACACATTATGTGAATCCATTTATATGAATCATCCAGAATAGGTAAATCCCTAGAGCCTGAACACAGATTAGTGGTGTGTAGGAACTGGGGGAAGACAGGAATGGGGAATAACTGCTAAATGTTTATGAGATTTCATTATGTGGTTATGAAACGTTTTGGAACTATATATTAGTAATGGCTGTACAATGTTGTAAATGTACTAAATGTCACTGAATTGAATACTTTAAAATGATTAATTTTGTTATATAAATTTACTTAAAATGGATACTGTTTCTTCTATAAAAGTCTAAGCTTCCTATTTCCTTCAGTATTACAGCCTTACTAATAATAAGAAGAACAAGTACTGTTTAATGAACACTTACAATGTGCTATCAACTGTGATGTATGCTTTTACTGCACTATATTATTTAAACTTCACAACAACACTGGCTAAGTAGGTGCTAAACCTGTATTTGTGATATGAATGAACAATTGTAGATGAAATGTGCATGTGAGGAAACTGAGGTTGAGAGAAATTAGATAATTTGCCCCAGCTCCTTAGTAAATGACAGATTTCAAACTCTAAGAATTTATCAGATAAAAATATCACTTTTGGCTGCAGTTCTAACCTGATATTAGGGAGAAAAACATCAGGTTCTATTTCTAGTTAGGTCCTGATTATAACTATTGAAACTCAATATGTTAATTTGTTTGTGTTTAAAAAGACATGAACCTTGACTTCCAATTATCCATTATTTACTAAATGTGTGATTTTAGGAAAATCTTTCTGAAACCCAGGTCACTCATTTGCTAAAGATTATAAATGGGAAATGACAGAATAATTAGTGGAACCAGAATTGGAAGTCTAATCTACCTTATTCCCCTGTTTTTAAATAATGGAAGCCGAGATAAAATGTTAAGAAAACACTGTGCAAGCCAAATAAAATACATCTGCAGGCTACATCAAGCCTGTGAGTCACAAGTTTCTACCTCTGTATTAGTTGAGAGGAGGCAGAGAATCAAGTTACTGTGGTGTTTAAAACATGGACTATGAAGTTATACTGGGTGGCCAGCCAAGCTTGGCCATGTACTAGCTCTGTGACCTTAGGCAAACTTCTTAATCTGTCTGTACTTGGTTTCACTGTTTTTAAAATGGGTATAAGTATAATATTTACTTCCCAGAGTAGTTATGAGGATTATGTCTGTGTGTGAGTGTGTGTATGTATATGTGCGGGTGTGTCTAGGGAGAGTGCAGATCATTTAAAACAGTGTCTTGCATGCAACAAGTGCCATGAAACTATTTTAAATACAACAAAATTAATAAACTTTGAAACTGTGTTCATCTTTCAATATTATATGATTTAGGAAGAACCTGTAGAAAAGTTGATTTTACACTGATTCTATCCTGGTCTTTATCTCAATTTACTCATCTGTGCCTCAGTTTGCACATTTGCACAATGGGGACAGTAATGGTACTATATTGTGAAAATAAAATAAGCTAATATAGAAAGACTTAATATATCTATAATACTTAGAAGATTGTCTGGCACAGAATAAGCACTATGTAAGTTTTAGCCAATATGATTAATTTTTAACAATTTTAATAATTTTTGGTGAACCTCCTGTATGTAAATGCTGAAAAACTTCAAAATATGCTTAATAATGTTCACAATATGGCAATGATACTAACAGCAAAATTCATGCAATAATAATGTAGCTGAGCTGTTACTATATTTTGTCATTTATAATGCACACCCATGTATGATGCACACTCAAACAAACGTCCCAAAATTTCAGGGAAAAAAACTTTCATTTTAATTCAAATTTTTGTTTATATATAGGTGCTTGTTTTTCATATTATAAAGGAATTTTAATATTTTAAACATATTGTGGTATGAGAAATTTCATATAACAATAATTATAAAGCACAAAGACAGGCATGCCCTGGTGGAGCAGCAGTTAGGTCAATCACCTCCAAAGGAGCAAGCCACATATGCCAAGGTTCGAGTCCTGGACCCGGGGGAAACAACCAGTGTGAACAACTAAACAAAAATAAAATAAAGATGCTTCTTTCTCCTCTCTCTTCCTGCTATTTGCTTATTCACTTTCATTCCTGCCTGTACCTTTCCTTTAAATACACACACACACACACACACACACACACACACACACACACACACACGGACACGGACACGGACACAGACACAAGGTATAAGAATTAAAAACATTTATATAGATACAGAATTAGTACTGCTCATGTATAATATTCATCCTTATTTTCCCCCTCACAGATTTGGGCAAAAATGTGCATGTTACACATGGTAAAATATGTTAAATCTTCAATCATTCACAAAAGTTAATTAGGATCACCTCACTTGTATGTGGATCATAAACAAAGCAAAGGAACAAAAGAATCAAAAACCAATCCTTGAACATAAACAATAGAACTGAGGTTACCAGTAGGAAACAGGGTGGAGATGAGGGTAAGTGGTGGTGGGGTCCACTGGACAATGGTGAAGAACATTTGGTAATATGGTGACAGGCAGGGTGTGCTGGCATATATTTGAGGAATGGGGAACCTACACACACGAGTTTACATTAATTTACAAATCAAAACTACCTCAATAAATATTAAAAGATGCATATAGAATGTAAAAAAGTTAGTTTACATCCACCACCATACCACTTGACCCCTTTTACCCAGTTTACCCACCTTTCTTCTCCCTGTCCTACTGATAACCTCTACATTGTTCTTTTAGTCTGATTTTTTTGTTTTTACTTTCATTTGCTTCTTTATCACAATTGAGTGAAATCATATGGTATTTTGCATCTCCATCTAACTTATTTCACTTAGCATAATCCCTCTAAGTACATCCATGTTGTTTCAAATGGTATTATTTCCATTTTTATAGTTGAGTAGTATTCTATTATGTATATGGATGGAAACTAGATTTTGGTGGTGAACAAAATGACTTAAATCTGTATATTTAAAACCTATATAATGTTATAAACCAATGTTTCTTGAATAAACAAGAAGCAAAGTGGTGAGGCTTGGAAATAGAAAAACATCTCAGTCACTGCACAACCCTCTTAATGTACCTTAATACCAGATTGAGATTAAAAAAGAAAAACAGACTAAGTATGAAGGCAACTAATTAAATTTATTTTCAATAACTCTTCCATGAGAAATTTAAGAAGGAGGTGAGGAAAATTCAAACTTTGATTATGGAGTTGATTAGAAGAAAGTTTTATATTGGAAAAGAGGGTTACCTCCTTCCTCCCCAGTTAATCCCCAGTCTACCTGGATAGATTATTGCTTTGCCAAATATGTAAGAGACGATAACTATAAGTGGAGTTTGGTCTTCGGATTGGGAAAAGAAGGATCACAACTATAATATTTAAAATGAGAAGACACTGGTATGAAAAATAAAGGAATCTTGGAAAGACTTGAGATTAAAGGGATGCTCAGTGGGAGAAATGGGTGTCCTAAGGTGAGGTGACTGGAAATATACGGGAACCTCATACGGAGTGACTAGGGAACACTGTAGGACATTAGTTTAAGCATGCTAGAAGTGTAATTCTCATGCAGAAGTGACAGTAAGTATTAGTGGATTTTCCTTTTAGAAGAGAGAGGGATTCTTCAATGTAACAGAGTAGTACAAGGAGAGATCTTTCTGTGAGAAAAGTATCTACTATAAAGAATCAAGATATAACATGAAAATTCCATTGTGACTTCATAAGAACATTATAAGGCCATTAGTGATAAAGCTAGGGGATAGGAGCAATCTACATGGGGAAAATATAGGATACGTTCCTGGAGTTTGTGTGAGGAAATATTTTGCAATTCTGAGTTTAAAAGATTAGTATATACTATGGAAACCATTTTATAGATAAGGAGTAGATGGGATGGTCCCTAATGTGACAGAGCAGTATATAAGAGAAGACCCTAGATTTATAAAAAGAAGCTGTCTAATTAGAGGGGACAAGAAATGAGGCTCTCAACCGGAGGTATAGGAAATATTAGAAACCCTAGTGGGAAAAGATAGTGTTTCCCTAATTTGACAAGAGAAGAAACAAGTACAAGCCTAGAAGGAAGTAAGAGAAAATAATAAGAAACCCCAGAGGAAAAGAACTGTAGGAGGTGGGGGTGTAGGTTTTTTTAAAAAAAGATAACATAATTAGAAGAGTAGTGGCACTTGAAAGGAATATGAGAAAGACTATTGGAGCCCTTTTGGGAAGGTAGAGGACACTCTAGTGTGATTAGACAGTGGACAAGGTAGGATTATAGTGTGATAAAAGCAGGGTCACTAGTATGACCAGTCAGAAAACCATGTAGGGGTGAGTATTCCCCAAAGCGGGAAGGCCGGAGACAAAGGGGAACCCTAGTGTGACAAAAATCAGGGGCTCCAGTGTGAAAGGACAGGAGAGGGTGTATTATGAGACTCATTCCATTGGAGAAGATGAGATAAAGACGAAACTCACAGGGAAAGAGAGTGGGGGCGGGGCTTATCACTTTGTGAAAAGAGGAGGCACTAGTGGGATAGATAAGGTGTACTGTGGAGTCCCACACTTCTGCCAGTGTGAGAGGATCATGGGAAAAGAATGAATCCCAGTTTTGGAAAAAGGAAAGCAAGTAGAAAAGTACAGGGTAAATTTTGGGATTACTAAGTAGAATGGAATGGGAAAATGTGAGGCTCCTAGTTGGATATATTGGTGGGATTCATAG
>RJWH01007189.1:0-43543 GCA_004363575.1 Solenodon paradoxus | reverse complement strand
AGAGAGAGACAGAGAGACAGAGAGAGACAGAGAGACAGAGAGACAGAGAGAGAGACAGGATGTTCATCCAGAAATTATTCGTGGAGAGAGAGTCGGTCAGGAACACACAGTGAGTTTATTAAAAGCAGAAATGACTAGTTAAGGTTATATCAAGAGAACGCACACATGTGTGTATGCAGGACCTAAGCTGCCTGCCTCTTACTCAGGCAAGATGGAGAGTTAGGGGTTTTAGGGGTGTGTCCAGGTAACCTGGAGAGAAACTGCTCAAGCATTCAGGGGTGTGTCCTAGCTGCTAGGCTGCTAAGCTGAGATCCCCTCCTGGGGTCTCTTTCAGGTTTTACCAGTTAGTCCACTATTCATGCATCTGCATACTACCCTGCAGATTTTAAGTTAAGTTATCCCTGCATCAACGGAGACAGAGAGAGGCAGAGACAGACACAGAGAGGGGGGTGATGCCTCTCTCGCCTTCCTAATCATGAGCAAAACTCATTAGTATAAGTACACAAACAAACCTGTTCAGTTTCACTTTATCCAGAGTCTCCAAGATTTCCTGCCAGATAGAGTCTTCCTTTCATGTGATTCCCCCATTGACCTCCTATGGAATGAGATGGCAGCTGCTGATCCTTCCTGGTTCCAACCAACTGCTTCTTCCCCCAGGAAACAGTAAACAAACACGTAAGAAGCAGCCACCACCAAAAGAAACAGTTCAGTGTTCCTTGACCTGGGGGAGTAAAAGAGAAAAAAAACCAAAACCATGTGGCCAGCCATGAGCACTGCCATAAAAGGAGCCACTGCTCCCTGACCCATGGCAGCAGGAGAGGGAGTTCAGGGAAGAGTTTGAGGCCCAGCGCACGTTGCCCACCATAAATAAATAAGCAGAGGTCACCCTACAAAGCAGGTTGTATTCCATTATTTGAGCAAGTCTGCTAGACATCTGGATGATTCCGTTAGCCCCCACCCCTCTTGTCATAAATTTAAGCTAATCCTATGGGGCCTAGGATCATAAGAATAATCCTCACATCTGTGTAGGCTTTTCAGCTTTTGAAAACTCATTCACAGAATTATCTCATTAGTTCCCCTCAATGCCTAGGGGAGGTACTCTGGGCTGACTATCCCCATTTGGCAGATAAGATATTGAAACCCAGAGATGAATAGGTACTTTCTCAAGGTCACACAGCAAGGCAGTGGAGAACTAAGACGTCAGCGCAGGTCTCGATCCCCAGCCCAGAGTGCTCCCATGAGGACAGTGCCACCTTACAGAGAGCACCCTGAACATGGGTGTCTACCCCTTATCTGCCACTGAGCCAAAGCGCAGGGGGGCTCTGGTCCAAAGAAGTTATGTGACCCACCCACCTGCTACTGTATGAGTATGGATGTCTTTAGGAAACGAGTGGGAAGACCACGGATTTAGAGTCAGACTGCCCAAGCTCAAATCCCAGCCCTGGATTCTGGCCTTCAGACCTCAGACAATGTCGTCGAACTCTCTGTATCCATTCTTCGCACTCAGAGTGGGGAAGAGCCCCCTGCTTTGCTGCAGCATCTCTCTCCTCTTCTAATAATAACTTTCCATCTTTTGGAAATAATTCCTACTCTGCCTCCAACCATGTCACTCTGTGGGAATCCCCACATCACAGGATGCCCACCTGCTTGCCTACAGCCTGCAACCCACACCAGGCCAACCCAGACCAATCCAAAACCTAGGCCTCCTCTGGATTACTTTCAAGACGAAACAAATGAAGAGCCCCTTCCTTTCTGAGGGGCAAAGCTGAGAAGATCTCCCCGCAGCCTTATGGAGAAGGCCTGTCGGAGTGATCGAAGCTGACATACAGAGAAGAAGAGTAGAGACGGGGAGAGAGGCCCAAGGGCATTTGGGTCCTGAGAAGCAATCAACCCTGCTCTTGCTATGGGTGGGTCACCTGAGCCTAAGAGTCACCCGACAGCTCTGCCATCCAGCCCCTGGGACCCAGGCTGTTCTGAATATATAGCAAATGTGAATTACCTCCTCACTTTGAGAGACAAAAATACCAGGAAGATAGGTAGAGATCCAAAAGGCTCCCAAAATCACTCCATGTAATGAACAAAAGACCTGTCTCCTCAGTCTTCATAGACTTCTAGAAATTCAGAGCATAAAGGCTGGATTTCTGCCCTCTCATTATAACATCAAGTGTGAAAGAATCCATTCCCGCATCCTGGATATTGAGTCCTAAGGACACTCATCTAATTAGTCTTCAGAGCGGGGCCATCTGAATTCTGGACTCCTGTCTGCTGCTCTCTTGAGCACCTTCCCTTAGCTTGGCTCACACAGAAAATAAGAGTAGAGAAAACGATCAAGTGGGTGATTTGAATTTAGGGAAATGTACCTGGATTCTCTGCTCTACTTGAAAAGGGTTATGGGACTCAAGTCAAATTATATAATATGTGTTCATGAAAGGATTGATCAAAGTCTAAGAACTTCCCCCAAACAAGAGATTGTTGTTATTATGGACTCTTGACTCAGTCTGATTTCCCCCAGGGAAGTAATAGTAAATCAGGCTGTGCACAAAGGTTGGAGAAAGGAGTGAAAGAACTAAGCCAAAATCATTTCCCAAGGAGTCTTGATCAGAGAGCCATTAACTCAGTCCCCTGCCTCCTACAGCCCTCCAGTTGCCTGTACCTCAGGGTGTCAGATGATCAACGAGCAGTCCCGGTTTATCTGGGACAGCAAGACTTCCTGGGACTTATGACCAGCCCTGCATATGCTTCTCTGACTGCCTTGTATCACAAACGTTGTGAAACCACTGAGGGCCAGGCTCTGGCAACAAGAATGCAGCATTTCATAAGTCCTCCTCATAGAGTGGTCAGCCGTTGGGTTTGTCAGGAACTGAGAGGTTTCCTGAATTAATAGCTGCCTGGAGAGACTCACTGGCATGTAGATCGGGGCCATCTTTATGTACACTGTCTCCCCCTGTACCCTGAGCCATTGTTTTCACTCACCCCAGCCTGTTGCACATAAAGGCTTGGCTGTGCCCCTCCTGCACCTCTGTCCGTGGTCCTGAACTTTCATTTATTTTTGTGGGGGGTGCACGATCTCCTAGGACATGTGTGGCTTCATCCTGGTATTCACTCCATAAATATCTTCATTGGCTTGCTTTGTCTGTATGATAACACATGCCAAAACTTAATGACTTAAAATAAAACCATTATTTCTCATAATTTGGTGGGCGTTCTGGACCATTTTGGTCTGATCAGTTGGTGGTTTGGTCTGTGAGTCAGGATGGCCTCACTCATGTGTCTAGTGATGGACAAGCTGTTGGATGAGGCATCTCAGGTGTGTTCCCTGAAGTCTCTCTCCATCATGTTTGCCCAGGTTTATTCGAATGGTAGACTCAGTTCTCCAAGTCAACAAGAGAAGGCAAGACCAAAACATAGCTTCTTTCCAAGCTTATGTCACATCTGCAATGTTCCATGATCTAAGGCAAGTCACATGGATAAGTTCTAAATGAATATGGGAAGGGAGTCCCCAATGTCTGGACACAATGATAGCATTTAAAACAATCTGCCACCTCTCCCCCAAAGCATTATAAGTCTGCAAATAATGGAATGACCCTCTAGTGAACTCATGAAAAAGTGAGCTCACTCCTAGAGCTGTGTTAAGCTGAGAATCCATTTGGCCTCTGCCAATGAAGTTGTGCCCATAACTGATTCAAGGATAATTAAAAGTATCTTTGAATACTTCCTCCAACATTTAAAGCTGCATTTCCGGATTTTGTTGCATCAAAGAAGAACTATTTTTCCTTACTTCTAAATGAACAAAAACCTGAATTGCAAACCTTTTCAATAATCTTTAGCAATAATTTTACTGGGTTGTGTGTGACTAGGAAATAAATTCTTAGTTACCTTCTTAGACAAAAGCAAAAGAGTTTCAGAGGGCAGTAGAATTCCCTGGTTCCCAAGTCCCCAGAAGGAAGATTTTAGAGAGCATCTTCTGTGGCCAGACCCTTATATAAATTCTCATTTAATTTCCACAACACAACAGTTACTCTTTCATGGGAAAAGAACCTAAGGTTGGTGAGATTAAGTATTGTGGTCAAATTTGCAGAAGTGGCAAATTGTGTGGTAAGAATTCAAACTCAGGGCATACCCTGGTGACTCAGGTGCAAAGTCAGCATCTGGGATGTGGACCCTGTAAAGCCCAGGGACATGGATTTGCAACCTGGGGCCAGGGAGTGGGACAACAACCAAAAATAAATACAACAAATAAATTAAGGGTCTTCCTCTTCCTCTTTCTTCGTTAAAAAAGCACGTCTTCCTTCTCTTAGAAAAAAACAAAACCAGAATTCAAACTCAGGAGCTCTGACCTCAGTGTCAGAGTTCTTTCCACTGAGGCAGGTAAGCATGGTAGACTATTTGATCCTACCTCTGTCTATCCACTCCTGCGTGACATGGAGCTACTCACTTTTCCTCTTTGAACTTCTGTTGTCTCGTCTGCGATATGAACATCAGAATACCTGCACCTGCCAATCCAGGCTCAAACAGGAGACATAAACCTCTTTGGGCTGCTGCCTGCCCTGTGGAGAGGACAGTCAACTAGTTCCTTTTTTTTTTTTTTTTAAGTACAGGTGCAGGCAGGAATGAAGGTGAGTAGGCAAGCAGGTGGGAAGAGAGAGGAGGAAAAATCATCCTCATTGACTTTTTATTTACTTGTTCACATTAGTTGCTTCTCTCAGACCTGGAACTTGAACCCAGGATTTGGGGATATAGGTGGGACTGCTCCAGGGTGTACTAGACTAGGCCACCAGGGTGTATCCTCAGTTAGCTTCTTTGGACCATGGTTTGGGGAACACCACATGTGAGTTAGGTTCTAGGTACAAAAATACTTCTTTCAGCATTGTTTATAATAACAAAGAACTTGAATTGTGTGAATACTCAAATGAATTAGATTTATCCATGCTACAAAAAATGATTCATCATTAGAGGTGGGGTGGGGGGAAATCTGTGATGGAAGCATGTCCAAGGTATCTTATGTCAAAATACTAACTTCGATCTATAGATGATGGCACAGAGAGACCACTAAAACATTTTAAGTAAAAAAAAAAAAAAAATTAGGATGATAAATAAATGTACATATGTTTATTTATGTTGAGAGAAAAAAATCGGAAGGAAACACACAACAACTGACGCCTCTAGCAGTGGTGAGATGACTTAATCTGTTTTCTTTGTTTTCACTTGCTCTATTTCTATATGTTGAACATGTTCACGCAAAATATGGATTCTATGTGTAATGCAAAGAGAGAAGAACTCTCGCTCTGGAATAAATATTGAAGATCCCACGGCCTACGTCACCAACCACCAGTACTCATCAGTCCTTTAGAAAGCATATCAGCCAGAAGAATCACTGGTACAATACAAAGGACAGGTCCTGGTCTGAGTGTAGAAAACGGCATTTGGTCCTGGTCCAGCCACCCACCTACTGGGCAAAGTCACTGAGCTTCTCTAAACCCTGTTTTCAGGGTTTAGGGTTAGGGTTAGGGTTAGGGTTAGGGGTTAGGGGTTAGGGTTTAGGGTTTAGGGTTTAGGGTTTAGGGTTTAGGGTTAGGGTTAGGGTGTCTGTAAAATGGGGCTGGTAAGGCCCACCCCTCAGAGTTGTTTTAAGCCTTATACTAGAAACAGGTCTGTGTTCAATGATGCAGTCTCCTTCTCTGCACACTGGGCTGCTGGAGAAGCGAAGTGACAAAATGCACTTGGGTGTGGTCTCAGATCCAGCTGTGAAAGCTCCGGTCTGGATGGGAGAGCTTTGTGAAGACTGGGGCTTTGCAGGCCCCGCCAGCACAGCAGGGACCAGGACCTTGGCATGACTGTGCCGGCTTCCCCTCCTGCGCCTTCCTCTCATCTTTCCTCTCCTCTGAGAAGCAGGAAGCAAACTGCCTGATGCGCCCGGGCTTTTGCCTCCAGAACTGCTCTCTGACGCAGCTGTCCCTTTGGGCAAGTACAGGCGGCAGTGGTCTGCATGGTCCCCACGGATACGAGCACTTCACTCATGGGGAAAGGGACACAGGGGCTCTGTCCCAGACACTCAGAGCCTGAATTGGCTCCTGACAGGCTTTGTGAGCATCCTACTGCATTCTGTGAGCACTCAGAAGGCAGGCTGGCCGTTGGAGAATGGTCTGACTTGAGAGAACGCTGTGTTCTTTTCTCCTGAAGACTATGTGTGAGCTCTTGTCGCCTCTGCTCACAGATGCGGGCATGAAAGGCAATATTTCCCAGGCCTTCTAAGATGGATGGACTCTGTCTCTCTGTCCAGAGCCACATGGGAGCTGAAGGCAGCAGGCTGTCAGGAGGATACTGTACAATCAGAGGGAGGCTCCATGCCAGGGGTTTGAAGCGGGGAACAGGTCGTCCCAAGCCTCTTGTAGCACTGAGGGAAAACATCACCTCCAGGTCTGGGTCAGGCCCCCATGAGCTGTCCTTTAGTAATTTTCCTTGACTCCACTCAGTCCCTGACTTTGCTCTCCTCCACAGAGCATCCCTGGCACAGATGATACACGTCACGGATTGCACCAAATTAATTGTATCTAGTAAACCAGGACTGGAGGGCGGGCCCTCTGTGCACTGCCAGCAGATGGGTCTGGAGGGAGGACATCCGGGCTCCGTGACTGCCTCCAGGGGAGGCCATGACTTTGCATTTAACTAGAGTCTGTTTCCATCCCAAGCACATGGGCGATCCATTACAGCTGAGTCAGCATGAACAACTGCCTTTGCACTGTCATAAAGTCAGCGTCTCTGCCTGTCCTGGACTCGGGTGACGCTTTGTCAAGGCCCGTCATGTTCTCAGCCCTGTGTGGGGCCCTGAGGAGCTACCTCACTCCCTGCCCCCTCCAGCCACCCCAGTCTCCTACCACTAGAGCTCATGAGCCCGTAGGAAACTTGACATGAACACACAAAGCCGCAGTGAGTCAGAGACATGTGACTGATGGTGGGCACGATGGGAGATGGCAGAAGGGAAAGCTTGTCCGATTCCTGGGGTTCTGTCTCCCCAGGAGCCTGACCTGGGCTGCTCACACAATTTATGATCCAGGTCCCAGTTGGAAAGCTAGGTTCTAGGTTCAGGTCTTTACAAATTCAGCTATGGGGAGGGCCTTTGAAGAAAGTCACCTGTTGAACCCCTGAAACTGCGCAGAAACTACAAAAAATTCTAAGCATATTAGGTAAAGATACAGTAAATATACTTGGAAGAAAAAAAAAGTTTTCTTCTGGGTTTCTAAGTTGGAATGCAGGTGTCTGCATTTCACATCAAATGTTTGCAAAAGGATTTGCTGCTGTTCCAACCCAGCCCCAGAACGTGAGGCCCGGAAACCCCGTGGGCCTTGTTATTGAAAGCGGGGTCTCTGGACTGGCAGCCTTGCCATCTCCTGGGGCTTGTAAGAACAGAATGCCTTGCCCTGCCCCAGATCTACTGACTCAGGCTCTGCATTTGGTAAGGACTCCAGGTGTTTCTGGAGAACTGCAGGTACAAGAATCTGCCCAGAGCCCCAGTGAAGAACGCTCATGCCACAGGTGAGCACGTACGCTGATCTTAAGTGATAAGAGAGGAGGCATGAACATTTTTATAGCTAACTTTGATGTATTTATAGGATATCATTTACAGTAAAGGATGCATCATTTATAAAAATGGTAAATTGACATACACTGGTATGTTTTTTTAAAGTGTCCATTTAAACAGCATATTCGCTGATAGTAGTGGGTGCTTAGACAGGATGTCTTCAAAGAGGGCTGAGAGCAATAGTCTCCAGAAGCACTGATTCCGTGCAGGCCCTCCAGGACTGCAGCCCAGGCCCCTTCCAGGTCAGGGTCCCCTTCTTCCTTCTGCCCTGGCTGAGCTGCTGAGTCAATCACCCAGCTGCAAATCTCAGTCTGAAGCTCAAGTTGCAACCAAAGTGGCATGAAGAATGGGGATATTAGCTGGTGACACAAGGTAGATTGGCAGAGTCCATGGTTATGACTGAGAATGCAGGGAGTGAGTGCCAGTGGGGGCCATGGCAAAGCCACTTCAAAACTAACTATCTCCCCTCCACCCAGACACCAGGTCACCCAGCTCTGCACTCATGAACAAACATGTCAGCTGCTCAGTGTAGGCCAAGGATATGAATGTGTCCTTGGGTCAGTTGGGTGAGGTTTTTTGTTTGTTTTTTGAAGTGAAATGAAGGCAGGCAGACAGCAGGCAGAAAGAAAGAGAGAGGAGGAAACAGCATTTTATTTATTTAGTTGCTCATTTTAGTGGTTTCTGCCGGCCCCTGGCCATGGACCCAGGTCCTTAGTGCATATGTGGACTGTGCCCCATGCACGAGCTTTAACTGAGAGCCACCCGGGAGCCCCAGCTTGGTGAGGTTTGGCAAGTGGGAACTCGGAGGCTGTTAGAAGAGTTGCTCATTTATCTTCCCAACCTGGCTTCTTTGTTCAAGTCTCTAGGACCGGAAGATTCAGCAGCTTCACAAAAACTAAACTCACCAAAATATCTTCACATTTGTAGGTTTTCTCAGCCTTATTCGAACTACCCCATGGTCCAGTCTTGTCAGCAGTTTTGCATTTTCCCACTTTTTCTACATACAGGATGAAGTGGCAAAGCTTGTATAAGGCCCCCAACCACTTTCCATTGTTTTCTTCCTAGCTCCTTAGCCTGCATTCAGTCCTGTCATCAATATGGCCTAAATCAGGCGTGTCCTGGTGGAGCAGTGGTTAGGTTGACCACCTCTGATGGAGCACAGGCCACAGATCCTTAGGATCACAACCAGTGTGAACAACTAAATAGAAAGGCTTCTTCCTCCTCAATCTTGCTACCTGCCTGCTTGCCTTTATTCCTGCTTGCACCTTTCCTTTAAAAAAGTCGTATAATTTTACATATAATGTAATAATAGATAGATCCTCAGTCTAGCTTTCCAGTCTCTTTCCTACCAGTCTCCTCTTCACATCATGTTCCAAACCAAAATATGCTACAAACCACATGTGGTCACATCACGCCTACCCTCTACAGCTTCTCATCTCGTAGTCCTCAAAAGCTGTGTCTTCTGCCTACTAATTCTCTCTCCACCATGAAAATTCTTCTTCAAAACCCAGTTTAAATGCCCTCTCCTCTAGGAAGCCTTTCTGGATTGTTCCCAGTCTGTTTGGAATTCTTTCCAAAGCTCTCTATTGCTATCTTGTTATGGTGTTTAGAACAGGCCTTGAGCTGGCCTGATGTTTCATGATGATACTGCATTATTATTTTTAAGGTGTTAAGATAGTGATTTTTGGTGTAATTTATAAAAAGTCTGTCTCTTTTAGAGCTGCATAAGGAAATGCCTTGAATTCCTTTTTAAATAATACAGGTGGGCAGGGCAGGGGTACTGATGAAACAAGATTATGTATGAAGTTGCAGTTATGGAAACTGGGTGATGAGGACTCCAAAGTTTAGCATTTTAGCTTCCCTACTTTTAAATGTGTTTGCATTTTCCCTAATGAAACTGTCATTTTTTTACAATTTTATCTTTTTATTATGAAATTTTTTAAATGTATATCAATGAATCTTTTAATTAGCAATTCGTGCAAAGGCAGAAGGATGTTGTTTATTATTGAACATTAATTAATACATAGATTTAAACAACAAAAGAACATGAATTACATGAGTCCTTGAGTCCAGGGTCATGTGAGGGTTTCCCTTACCTCTGTGTCCTGGGTTCTTAAACCAGAACCAAACTCATGGAAATCCCACCAGGATTAAAGACCCTGGGCCCTGGTAAGCCCCAGGTTGCTTCCCGGCTCTGCTGGCAGTACTGGTTAGGGTGTGACAATGGACACATCACTTAATCTGTGTACTTAGTATAAAATAGGAATATTAATCACTGCTTCATAAGGAAGACATGAAAATACAATGAGGCAATATCTATAAAGCACTCAACACTCAGTCTGGCACCTGGTGATTCATAGATCGTAGCTGTCACTAGTATTATGGACCATCGTAAAAGTTAGCATTATTTGGATTGGAGATAGATTCAGAACATTTAGAAACAGACAACTCCTGGAAGTGCCTGGGTCCCTGGCATGCCCCATCCACCAGCTACCAGGCCCTCTACCATGCTGTCCTTAACATCTGGTGCCCAAAGTCGTTGGTCCCAGCTGCTCCCAGCCCCCAGCTCTGCACAAAACCCTTTCCCTACTTTTACCCTTGCGTCTCTAGTAAAAAGAGCTGCAGTCCTCATTGAGAAACAATGACCTGGCCCCTTCTCATCTCCTGAGGAAAGGGAGTCCGCCCCAGGGGAAGGAGTACCTGCCTTAGGTCTCACTAGCCCAGAGCTGACTCAGTGTTCAGACGGCTGGGGTCTTGCAGTTTCCCAAGTTGCATTTCCCCCACCAGGTGTGGCAGATCTGAGACGCTCCTGAATTTCTCCATTTCTGTTTGCAAGGGGCAATGGCCCTTTTAGTGCTCACACTTTTCCTTAACAGCTGTACCCCTATGAGAGAATCATGACTTTCAGATCTTTCTTCCCTGAGCTGGGAGACCTCAGGGCAAGCAAACTCCCCAAGGTCTCACCCTGGGGTCCAGCCCAGAAGAGAATATGGAACAGGCAGTCCCAGCCTGCCCAGGACTCAGTGAACTCTGATGACCAGCAGGGCTTCCCCTCCCTGCTGTCAGGCCAGCCCTGAAGTTGGGAAGGAAGGGACTGAGGACAGCTAAGGCATTAAATAGGCATGTGAGGCTATTGTTCAGCCCTGAGGAGCAGAAGCAGGTGTGGCAACCTAAGCAGACACCAGGGAGCAAAGACAACCAGAGGAATAGATTCAAGCCAGCCTCCTTAGCGAGCTGGAGGAGGAGGCAGGGGCAGGTCAGCTGACAGCTGTAGGGATGAAAGAGGAGGTAGGGCTTTTAAAGGGTTCACGGTGCTGCGTATTAGTCTCTCTGATCCTGACCTTCCCCCGTAGGAGGCTCTCTTACCATCCCACTTCTGGTTGGGGTCAAGGCAGCAGACACTGGTTCCATTTCAAATACCACTTAGCTGCACTTGGTCTACAGCAGAGAAAGCTGCCCCAGTATTTGGTTAAGGGTGGGACAAGGGAGTGGAGTTGAGGGGCCAGGAATGTCTGCTTAAGCCCGGTCTACAATGCTTCCCGGGCAGGTCACCTCTTGGGTTAAATCACTGAGTAATCCCTGGGAATTCAAGGATGTAAAAGGAAGACAGAGAACACGCTGTCCCCGTCCCTCCCCAGGATGGGCACGGTCAGGCGCACCACCTGCCTCCCAGGCAGAGTTCTGGGACTTCTAAGTTAGGTCCACGTTAAAACAACCACAACAACAAAAGCAGGGTCTGACTCAGGGTAATGGAGATCATAGAAGAAAAACTGAGGAGTATTTTTTCAACTCCCAAGAAATTCCCTTTATGAGACCAGGATCGGCAGTCAGGATGAAGTTCAAAGCTATCAGCTTACACTGTCCCCGCAGGTTTTCACCGTGTATTGCAGCCTTTGAGTGGTGTCAGATACAGACTTGGTGAGGAAACCAGACTAGAAGGTCAAGAGTCTGTCACTTGTGATGGTAGACTTCACCTTGAAAATTCATGATTTTAATTGATATGACGGATTGACTGCTTTAATGACCCCAGCTGCACACACACACATGCACACCAGCCACAGCCGTTGCTCAGTGACTTTGCTGTTCCTTCCACTGAAGATCTGGAGTCAATGTCCCCATCCTTAAGTCTGGGTGAGCCTTATGATTTGCTTTGGCCAGTCGAAGGTGGCAGAGTCACAAGTTGTCATTTTCAAATCTCTGCCTCAAGAAGCCATGTGTCTCTGTCATTGGCCATGAGAAGATGTCCAAGCTAGCCATCTAGAGGATAAGACACAAGGCGCAGAGTCCAATTATCCCAGCTACCGACAATGAGGCCATTCTAGATCAGCCAGCAGTCAGCCAACTCTAGTCCAGGGAGCCCAGCCAAGGACAGTTGAGCCACCCGCCTGTCTACAACCGACCGCAATCCTGAAGCCATAGCAGTGATGTAGCACCTCGGAGGCTCTCTGATTGTTTATAACACATCATCGCAGCAGCGAATAACTGATACAGCTGGTTCCTTAGTTTTCTTTTGATAGTTGGCCATGAAGAGTTGTGTTCCTTAATGCACCCCATCCAAGTATGGATTTCTAAGAAAACGTTGCCAAAAAGTACTTGGAGGGGAAAAAAAACTATTTATTTGTTCCTGAATTTTAAATTAGAGCTGACACTTTTTCTTCCTGTGGAGACAACATGCAGCCTCAAGAATCAATTATTACACTCATTAAGTTTTCTTCAATCAATAGGCTTTTCAGCTCGTCTCTGTTTCCTCTCAAAAACTTTCCTTAAGTGATAGTATAGAGATCTTAAAAGGATTAATACGTTTTTTTCCAAAAAGGGGAGAATGAAAGAATATAGCAAATGAAGTTTCAAGAAAACTTTGGAAGATAAGAAACAGATAGGGGCGCACCCTGGGGCTCTGGTGACTAAGATGCTGTCATGCAGACCATGTAAAGCTGAAGGACCTGGGTTCTCCACCCAGGGCCAAAAACAAATGCATAACTAATGATGCATTTTCCTACTCTCCCTTCCTTCAAAATGCTTCTCTCTCGCGCTTCCTTTCTGTTAAAAAAAAAAAAAAAAAAAAAGTAAAAGAAAGAGATGGACAACTTGTCTGTGTCTTGAATTTCCACTTTTTCTCTCTACAGGCAGCTCCAACAATTGCACTAGAAGCAGCAGGTCAGTGTACACACTGGAACCCTAGGAAGTCCCAGGAACTGAACACGGCAGGTGTTCCTAATGGCAGGGATCCTGGAAAATTATAGATGTGGCTGGAAGTTATGCCCAATCAGCCAGGAGTAAATCAAGAGGACAGAAAACTGGTGTCTAAGAAATGAGCGCACCCACAAAGGAGAGAGGCCTAACATCAGCAAATAAAAGCACCAGGGGGACGCTGGACAGTGGTCCAGGATGGTAACTTCACAGTAGACTTGGATACCTGCCTTCCTGATCTGAGCAGAAAGAAGGAGCCCAGCAAGGACTCTCCATGAAAAAAACAAAACTGAACTACTATAGATCCAACCAGAGGAGTTTCACAATTCTTTTGGAGAATGAAATACATGAGTGAGAAGAATATAGAAAACTAACAACAAAAGAGGCAATTAGCTGCAGGGAACATTAAAGTTGTAAAAGAAAAGTAATCACAGTACCCTACAGGACTCAGTTGAATATTTTCTGCATAAACGCTGAATATTAATAGACTCCCCAAGCCTGTCTTAGAGCTATGTTGGGAGGATGGGAGAATAAAAGGTGTGGCCGTGTGTGTGAATATGTGTAAGAAAGCAAACTCTATCCTGCAAAGACAATAGGTAATATTTTAAATGAAAACAATCAGAGTTATAATATTTAAAAATATAAAGATGAAAAACAGAGAAAGAACTAAGATAATTGCCTCATGGAAGTAGGACTGGGCTTGGGACAAAGGACAGGGGACAGCTTTTTCAGCAGGAAGCCTTCTAACACCAGTTGGCATTTAAACAGAGTGTATATGTGATACAATTTTAAATTAAATCTTAAAAATCAAATGAGGGCCATATGAATTAAAATTACCAACTATAATATGTATTCATTAAGCAATATTCATTTGTCACCGACAAAAACAATAGAGCAGGACATATCTCCCACTGCCCAGCTAGCAGGCTGACTAAATGTCCATGACTCTGCTGGACACATAAGGACAGAATTTCATAGTGTCACGCAGCAGGAAAACTCCACAGACAAGACCTAATTCTGGGTGCCAATTCTGGTGGGATTTTTTTTTTAGGTTTATTTATCTGCTGCTTAACAGGGAGCTTAAAATCTTCCCAGCTGTATCACCTCCTTAACACATTTTATATCCCAGGGAAGACTGGCTGTCACCATCGTCACAGTGTCTCAGCATCCGCAGACTAACCAGGTCTCTAACGCTAAGAACTGTTCAAACATGGAGAGGTGGTGAACTCCCAGATACGGAGGTGTCCAGGCTGAGCCTCGAAGATTGGCAGGTGCTTATCAAGAAGCCTAGGAAAAGGTAGGTGGGGGCCACTACCTGGTGAGAGGCCGGGCTTGTGAACCCGAGTCCCCCAATGGACTGCAGTGACACCTCACAGCACACAGCCCCCCTCTCCCGCCCTGACATGGGATGAGGCACTAACTCCTGACCATTAGCCCTGAGCAGGAATGATGGCAGATTGGGTTCAGCATCCCAAGTAATCCTCCAGTTCATTTCAAAATCAGACATCCTCCAATCGATCCCTCCCAGGGAGCTGTCAGGAAACTGCTTCCCGGTGTCAGCTGAGAGGAGAGAAGTAATTCATTTGCTGGGTTTGACTGCAGCTAAATGAAATCAAAGACAGAGGGGGCACCTTTTGCCAAGGAGGGAAACGGTTCATTGGAGCAGCCACAAGGAACCACAGGGAGAGGATAATGGTCAGGGGAGGCAGGGAAAGCAGGTAGCACCCTGGAGACCCTCATAGCTATCTACCCAATGTCAGTCACAAATGGAGAAACCAGGACACAAGGAGAGGAACCAGCTTGCTCAAAATTACATAGCAGTTAGAAGATTCTTACACTGACAAAGCCTAGCATGAGTGCTGATGGAAGGTTAAGTCTTGAATATACATTACTCCCCAAAACCTATCAGGTAAGGATTTTTATGTATTATAAAGATCTCCATTCTACAGATGAAGAAACTGAGGCTCGGAGGTTTAATTAAGTAGTCCAAAATCATCTTCCTCTACTATGTGGGGAAGCTAGGACTCGAACTTGATCCAATATTGTGATCAAATTCCTAAACTGTGTCTCTTAACCACTGGAATATCATACCTCTTAAAGTTAGAATCAAAGTCCTTGCTTTCAGACCAGCCTGCTGCCCCCCAACACACATTGTACCCAAACCCTACTTAACGCCCTCCTACTGTGGGATGTAGCTATTTTTCCCTTCATCTCTATTTCTTTTTCCATAAGCATCTACGTCACCATTCTCTCCCCCATGTTTCTTTCTCACTTTTTCTCTGTGTAGATGTCAGTGTCTATCTTTGTTCTGCGGGTGTCTCTGGGTGAGTGTGTGTATCTGTCTGTCTCTATCTCCCGCTGAATAACTGGAGAACAGAACTCCATAGTAGATGGCTGGGCGGATGGCTGGATGATGGATGACTGAGTGGGGGACTGCCTCCATCCACAAGCAACAGACATGGTAATGAGCTGTGCTTCCCAACCGGGTACTGCTGGTAGCCAGGTCTCATGGAGCCATTGATCTGTCTCCCCCTCTAATGCCCTCCCTCCCCAAGGCCTGTGCATTCCATTTCCGTCTTAACCCAAAGCTGCTTCCCCAGGGCTTGGTGGCTTGTATCCAGTTTTATTGTTGATACAGATCTTTATCTGCCTTGGGCTTATAACTGACATTTAAATTACTCTGCAAACAATGAATCAATATTTATAGATTTCTGGACCAAGGCATTTACCAAACCCAGTGTCCTGAGTGTCTCCCAGGCCAAAAGGGGACATGAGTCAAGGTCAAGGCTTCGTCTAATTAGAACTGGAGGAAGTGTGTCTGCCTTTAAGCAAAAGTCTTGAATTAGAATAGAGCTGTGTGCCTGTAGACTCTAACCAGACCAAAGCAGCTCCCCACTGGAAACTCAATTCACTTCACAAACAGTGGCCACTTGGCACCATGCTAGCTGGTCTGCGAGACAAGGAGGAGTAAAGTTACTTCCCCATCCTCTAGGGCTCCACATTAGGAGGAAACAGAAGCACACAAAGGTAACTGGAAGTAGATTACACTGCAGATCCAAACACGGTCCAAGTAATGGAGGGAAATGTCATCCAATCAGTGAAACTTCTTGGGGGCTCCCTGAAGGAAGAAGGGCTGTCTGGGGCTGGGGGCTGGTGGGAACAAGACCAGGCAATACAGAAGAGATTTCAGGACTGGAAAGGTAAACTGAGGTCTGACCCTGGAAAGCCCTGGATAGCAATCTGAGTATGTGAATTTCCTTCTGCAGGAGAAAGGAGTGCTTGCAGGTGTTTGAGATGGAACGGCATCTCCCCAGAGTTGTGCTTTTGGAAGCAGTGGGAAATGCTAGCTGGTATGAGAGACAAGGAGGAGTAAAATCATACCCCCATCCTCTGGGGGATGCAGTGGGGAGCAATGAGAAGGGCCCTTACATAGGGTGCAGGGTCAGGCCGGGGGCGGGGTCTAACGTGGAATCCCACCACTCCTTGGCTTCACTGCCCAGGGCACTGCAGGAGGGCAGAGTCATCTTTTCCTCTATCCTTTAAGCACAGCCCTCGCCCATCTTGAGAAAAACAACAAACACCAATTATACTGGGACCTCATTGGTGCTGTGAGTTATGGAGGCGGCCTTAGCCGTGGAGGCCAAATCGTTTATCACGCTGGTGAATTTAAGCTCTGGTTCCAGGAAAACAGACAAGCAATCTCTTGTCCCTCCATCGGCTCAGACATACGTTCCCAGGCAGCGATTTATCTGTCCAGCTGCCTTCCCCGGCTCACCAGCAGGGTCCCTGGAGTGAGAGGTTCCCTAGAGCATCTCTGCCTACACGACCATTTCAATGGGAAGGCTGCATTCCTGAAGGTTGGGGAGGCGGTCGTGGGGTCTGCAGAAGCTGTAAGACCCTCCGGGAAGTCAGCAGGGCTGCTTCTCCAGTAGGCTCAGTGAGCACCGTTCCCAGGGGCTCAGAGCACACTTAGCAGTCCACCAAAATGTTGTCATTCCTTTTAAAATCAGAAGAAAATAAATATATTAGTCTTCATACCAGCGCAGTCATAATATATCATTTGTTCTTATTTTTAATGGAGAGAGGGTCCCGGGGTCCATGAAAATTATAAAATGGGCCTGCTACACAGAGCTGACCCTCAGACTCCCATTTTCCTCAGTGCTGATGGAAAGAGACAGAACTGAGGTCAAATCCTTGTGCATTCTACAGTGGCTCTCATTCCCTCTCTGCACTTCAGTTTTCTCATCTGTGAAATGGGCTAATGATCCGAATCTCACAGCAGGTTGAAAAGGCTGAGATGCATACAGTGCCTAGTGAAAAATCACTGGCACCACCTACAATCAGAGCTCAAATTCACTTCATGTTTGGTCATCCCTGCGAAGTTTTCCTGACATTGCCAAGTCACCACATTGGCTCCTCCTGAACATCTGGGGCTGTTGGTGGCAAAGAGGCCCTGGGTCCCTCAGCTGATCTCTGGAGTTCTCAGCCAGGCTAGATCCAGGTCACACTCAGTAGGTACTGGGTGTGGAGCACGGTGCCTATCAGATAGCTATCGCCGGCTGGAAAGCAGAGACCACATCTTACACATCACTGTTTCCCACACATATGGTGCAGAGCTGTGCCCAGGAGGCGTTCAGTGACCGTTGGTTGGTTGCCATCTCTACAATTTTGTATTGCATGTCTTTGGAGTTTCCTTTCATTGCTTGTGCTTGAAATTCTAACAAATGATGCTCATTGGTTTGTTGAAACTCTTCCAGGCTGCTCACTCAGACCGCTATCCCTTCCCCTCCAGGCTCTGGCCCTGCTCAGGACCCTTGCACATGCTCTTCCACGGCGCCCTTCTCCTGCTGTCACAGGGCAGGTTCTCATTCTTTAGGGCCATTTAGACATCACTTCCACTGGGAGACCTTCTCTGACTGCCTCCTTAAAGTGTGTCTTTCCATTCTTTCTCAGCCTGCCCAGTTTCTTCATGGTACTTAACATACACTTCTTATCTCCTCCTCTCTACACACATAAACTCCTTAAGAGTGGAAACATGGCCAATTTAGACCATGACTGTGTCACACAGCACGGAGCACACAGCCAGACTCAGAAAATATTTGTCAAACAAATAAGTGAGTGGAAAGGTAAGATTAAGGAAGATGGAGAGTTTATTTTATATTGGGCAGGCACGCAGGGGCCGTCAGGGCTTCTGCGCCCGATCTGCCCTGTGCCTTCACCAGGTGACTCCTGCAGCCGACACAGTGGGCCGAACGGCGGGAAACAGGGAGGCAGCCATCCCATCAGTGGTGTCCGAGGACAGGGACTCAGACAATACAGAGCTCCAGACCCGAGACAACTCACTGATTAGCTGATCCCCCAACACAGAGCATGAGATATTTTAAGGGTCTGACATGGGCCTCCGAGCACAGAATGCAAAGCTGGGATTTTCACCAACTTTGCTAAGAGCTGATGGTCCTCATATACACGCTTGAAAGAATGTGGTTTCACATACCAACCAAAAAAGAATGTATATTAAGCTCCTCCAAGGCACCAGATACTGTGCTTAGGGCAGATGTACAATGACGAACATAAGTAAGCCCTGTCGGTGCTGAGTAAAGAATATAGACGACAGGAAAATAAAAGGCTTCAGTAAGGCAAGCCAACAGCTTTAGCAGGACTTAGACGTGCAACTGATGTGCATCAGAATCTCCTGGGGCCTGGGTTCCACCTCTGAGTTTCTGCTATGCCCAGGGCTTTCCTCTGATAGAAAGAGCATGCATGAGATGGGGGGTGAGGCCAGGTGCTGGAGTTGGTGCCCCCACCCCAGGGAGGATGGTCTGAGGTTGGGGATTACAGAGAGTAGGGGAGAGGGGCGAGTTCTCTCTGTGGCCCCATCTAGCTGAGTATTATGTGGGGACGAGGGTGGGGTGGGCAGGAGCTTCAGTGCACTGGCCCACGATGCCCCCTGACCTCAGGGCCCCTGAGGGTCAGGCAGAGAGCCTGCATGGCTCCTCAGAGATGCACGCTTAGTTGTCTGCACCTGCTGTCCAGATGGGCTGCAGGTATGTGTGTGAGAGTAAATGGGTGTGCAGATGTATACATGAATACAAATTTGTCTGTGACTATGTATGGCTGTATGCACACATGTGAATGTGTCTGAGTGTGACTTGTGGATGTGTGCAAATGTGATTGTGAGAATGCATGCGAGGCATGAGTGTGAATGCAGCTGTATGTGTGAGCATATGTGAGAAACGTGTTACCGTGTGATCACGTGAGTGTGTGACAGAGTGTGAGTGTACGGCTCTGCCCCAGCTGGGCCCCTCCCCTCCTCTCTGGAAGGAGGCTGCCGGGAAGGGGCCAGATGGTCTCCTTTGACCTGCTATTTATCATCCCAGCAAAAGCTTATTCAGTTTAATGCTCTTCGGCAATTCATTTAAGGGCTCTGTTTGTTTCTGCTGATGAGGACTGTTAATTTGCACAGCGGTCTCATTAGGCCTAAACCACCAATTAATTCCTTTTGTTCTCATTAAATGGCTGATTCCTAAACATTTCATGGACAACAATGGGCCGAGGAGCAGCAGCTGGGGGGGAATGGCGTGGAGCAGAGAAGGATGGAGGTTCTCCTGACCCCTGGGTGTCTGGTAGGGCCAGTCTGGCCCAGCTCTGTAAACCAGGTCCTGACAGCTACAGCCCCATGGAGGCCCCAAAGCTCACCGTCCAGGATCACAGGGTGGAGGGCAGAGGGAGAGGGAGGTGCCTGGGCATAGCAGACTGGAGGGAAAGGTACTTCTGGCTCCCTGGGGATTCTGTGGGCAGGCCTGGTCCACGGCCTATACTCCGAGTCCTTTGCCTGCCCTGGACATTTCCTCCAGGGAGCCCTTGACCGCCTTGCAGCAGCATTGAACCAGAAGCCTTTGTCTGCTGGAGATGCCAGCAGACTCCTCCGTCACCCAGGAGAAGCAGGTGGGGTGGGAGGGTGGTCCTGAGGCTGCACCAGCCAGGCTGCTAGAGATTCCCTGAGCAAGAAGATTGTGCTCAGCCCTGTCCCTCCTGGGGGTCCATTCGCTGTGCTAGAAAAGGAGGGTATTGGGCTAAGAGCAGGATGTTTACTTTGAAAGCACTGAACCATTTTTCTTTTTAGGCCAAGTGCAATCTCCCTCAGATGCCCAAAGAATGCAATGGATAAAAGCAGATTGCTCTAATTTTCAACTTTTCCTCTGCAAGATCCCCCCCAATCCCTCCACCCTCCCTTCTCCCCCTCCAAAGTGAGAGACAGCAGGGTTCACCCTCAGGTTTGCATCGCCACTCCTCTACTTGCTAGCTGTTACTTCATGTCTAGGTTTCCTCATCTGAAAAACAGGACTCTAAAATAGCAAGCACCTCCTTCCTGGTGAGGAGGTGAGGATTAAGTGTGTCAATACCAAAATGCTTAACCGCCTTCCTGGCATGAAGTAATTTGTCCAATAACGTTGGGTAATAGAGACTCCTGACTCCTATGAGCTAGATAATGACCTGCCTGGATTCCTCCTGCCTCACTTCATCCCCACACACTCCCTCTCACCTCCCTCTCCCTCTGCCTGCCAAGCTGCATCTACCCCCTAACTTTTCTAACAGCTCATTGGCTTGAAATACACTTGCCCCCATACCGGGTGACCAAATTTAGCAAATAAAAATACAGGATGCCAGTTAAATTTGAATGTTACAGAAACAACAAAAAATTCATTAGTATAAGGAGGTTGTAAATATCACAGTTACTCTAAAATTATTTGCTGTTTATCTAAAATGTAAAGTGTGCCCTGATGGTCTAGTGGATAAGGCACCAGACAAAGTTCAAGACCTGGAGCCTCAGGGGGAACAAACAAGATGAACAACTAAATAAACATGAAATAAAAATGCTTCTTCCTCCTTCCTCCTCCTACTTGCCTGCTTGCCTTCATTCCTGCCTGCGTCTTTCCTTTGAAAAGGCAGGAAATGAAAAGCAACTGGGCTCCTATATTTTATCGGCAAGCAATCCATGTCTGGTGAATTTCTACTCATCCTTGTAGACTCAGTCAAACAGCACCTCCTCAGGAAGTCCTCCCTAAACCTCCATGAATGTCGTTAACCTTGGGCCTGCTCGCTGGGCTGGCTGGCCTCTGCACAGCTCCTGCCATCACTTTCATGATGCCATGTGATCAGTAATCCCCACGCCTGGCCCTCCCACCGTCTTTTGAGCCCCCTGGGTACTATGGAGCAGTAAATCCTCACTTAACGTCACAGATAGGCTCTTGGAAGCTACAACTTGAAGGAAAAGGATGTATAAAAAACCAGGTCCTCAAATGACATTTCACTCACTGTTTTATTCAATCTTGGCTGGGCTTTTCTCATCAAAGTGATAATGAAATGATGTTGAACTAAGCAATGTTATTCAAGGAACTACTAGATTCCCTTCTCCAAATCCGTTTATCATTGTTTCTTCCAACCCCAGTGTGTACTGTACTCCTTCCTCCCCGCCAACAGACGAGGGATGGCAGTGGGAGGTGGGGTTGGCACAGAAATTGTTAATTGCCACTGAGCACATCCACTCTCCCTTCTTTAGTAACAAAGCCCTGCCTGGATCAGCACTGGACTTAGCTTGAAAACATTTCCCAGCCTCCTTTGCAGTTACATGATTAAGTATGCGTCAATGAGCATTGTGTGGGAATTCCGGGAGGGCTGGGAGGTGGTGACTTTGTCCATCCCTTTTCTCCTTTCCACTGTCTGGAATGCAGATGTGCTGGCTGGAACTCCAGCTGCCACCTTGGACTATGATGTGACTTTAAGGACATGGGGCAGAAAAATAAAGCCTTCCTTTTCTTCACTGTGTACGATCAACAACTGTGAAGAGGTAGATAGCTCACCCTAACAAGTGAGTCGCTCAGTTTACTGGGTGCTAGCAGAAGACTCTCCGGTCACAAAGGATTTTCTCATTCATGACACAGTAGGCAGCATGAACTTCACGTTCATGTCAGTGTGCATTAGTTCTGCCTGCCCCCCAGCCCCACGGGCCAGACAGAACACCCCAGGGAGATGCCGCAAATACAGTGGCCTTCTGTCACGGCTAAGAAACCAACAGTTTAGGGACCCTCCAATCATTTACAACGGGGCTTCTAGCAAATCTGCCTAAACTTTGCCCTGCGTAAGACACAGCTTCCTTTACTGGACAACAAATAAATATACCCTTTGACACAGAGCATAGTTATCTCTCCTCCAAGGCTAATCACTATAAAAACATCCTTGAAAACATGGGCTAAAACGAAAGGCTCCTGTGATTCTGCTCATAAGATGATTGAAAGCATGGGGGCAGTGGACACTGTCTCCAATCATATGATCCAAACTTCTCTGGGGTGAGAAATAGCCCAGGTGTGTTCAAGCCACCATTCTTCAACTATTTTATGCAGTGGGACCAGACCCTGTAGAAGCTAAGTGATACAACAATGAACTTGCCCTGTGTTCCTTTTATCTGCTAAGTGTGTGTTCTCTGTGCAAGAGTGCCCTTAGAGGAGCAGTGTCTGCCCCAAATTATGTACTCAGAATTGAATGGATTGTCTTCAGCAAGTCTCAAACAAAAACCATCTGCTTTCATTATGTCAAGATTAATTTTTCCCTCTACGTTCACACATCAAAGACCTAGAACAATCAAGATGGACTTCAGAGCAGCCATCACTATGGTCTGACTGTGGTCCAGAGCAGCTCACTACTTTTGCATTGACATGGGCCACCTACTCATGCAAGAATGTGAGGTGGGCTTTAAGGAAGAAATAAGAGAGTCTGTTGGCCCCCATAACATAATCTTCTCAACACTGCCCTCTTCGACAACAGCACCCTTACTCCTTTGGGGATCTCCCCACAGGGAGGTTGCAGAGGAGATTTCCGACCAGCCAAAGCACCCACCCAGAACGCTGTGCACAGAATGGACATGGGACTCCTTCTGGGCCAATAGAACCCTTCCCAGGGACTTCCCGCTTGAGACAAGGTTGGAAATCTATAGGGCAGTGAGGACACTCAGTTTTGTAGAGAATACCGGGCTGACAGATAAACACAGACATAAAAAGCAAAACAATGAAGGTCCAATTCATGATGGTAGTTGAGTATCTGGGAGCTCACTGGCCTGTTCTTTCTGTAGGTCAGTCCCACATGTCAGTGAAAACTTCCTTTCACCTGCTGACTTTGAAATGGATGGTCATCGATCTTGACATAGAATCTAAACTACTACTTAGACAGCTGGGTCTGGGCACCTTGGACAGAGACCTTCTGGGTCCCTGTGTGTCTAACCAGCGTCAGTCTTTAGGGGAAGGCAAAGAAACACACAGTCATCTTGCCCAGGTGGACAATTCACACGTAATCTCACAGAGGTCACGCCAGTGGAGGGTGCTCCTCAGAGCACACCATTAAAGGATGTGATGGGTCAGCCGTCCCTGACCCATCTCCATCCCACCATGTAGAGTTGAGTCAGAGGAATAAAGCAGGAGGAGAGGCCTCAGCTGACCTCTGTTGCCTGCTGGCGTGCACAGTCTCTACCCGAGCCCATCAAACCGCCCCAGGAAAGCAGGTGCTGCCAGCAATCTCCAAGTTATCAGAATTCATTTCCATATGTTCCTTTTGTCTTCTCTCCAGGATAATTGTTCTTCTGGGACGCAGGGCGTGGGGGGCAGGAGGTGTGCACTCCTGTTTATCAACTCACTAAATGCTTGCTTTAAATTAAAACCCACACCACATGCTGGCTCACACAGGAATATGATGACCGACTGTTTGCTTGACTTCTGCTAGCAATGCCAGTCTGATTTAAACCTGCTTTTCTTTCTCATCTGGGGATGCTCATCCTGGAGTCATTTAGCACTAACCCAGTTCCTACCAAAAGAATCCTTTTTCTTTTCATTTTTTCTTTTCCTTACATTTGGTAGACTCTCTTCAACTTAAGAGAACATACAGAATACGTCTCTCTGTCCCCTTTCTCTTTCTGCCAACCCCAATCCAAATCATGTGTTGTGTTTTATCATCAATGAGCCATTATTGTTCCTTCTCCATATCCAGCTCAATGCTAAATCCTTCATATACTTTGTCTCATCTAATATGATCTGATCTTGCCAATAAACCCAAAGTATATCATCCCCTTCCAGAGGGGAAAGCAGAGGTTTGGAGAGGAATGCAGAGTGACCCCTTCAATGTCACACAGTGGGCAACAGCCAGCGTTTCTGTCACTTCAAAGTCATACCCCTGACACAACAGTTTACCCCAGTCTGCTCTCTTTAATTCAGCTGCTCCTCCACCCCATTTGTGGTCAATAGGTCAGGGTCATAGCTATTCAGGATGCGCGTTAGAGCCAGTCTTTAATGTGGGCTGTGCAAGCAATCATTCATGATTTAATCACAGCAAAAAGGGTTGTGCTGCTGCCCCAAATCTTAACTTCAATGCTTTCCACTGACTGAAATATTCCCTTAGTCCTTTGGATTAAAGTGTGTGGTCCCTAGATGCCCCTTTTAAAGTGCACTCACTCACATGTATCAGCTATCCACTGCTGCGAGACAAACAGTCCCCAAACTCAGAGGCGTCAGACAAGCACCATTTTGTCAGGGCTGGGCTTTTCTGGCTGGGTCTCTGCTGTCTTGTCTGAGGTCACTCCCACAGCTGTACTCAATGCCTGGTTGTAGGTGGATGATTTAAGATGACCTTAAGTGGGAGCCAGCCCTTACCATTGCCTGGGGTTCAGAGTGGGTGGCAGTGGAAGCTGCAGGCCCTTGGAAGAGTAGGGTCAGACCTCCTGTGATATCACTTCCATTGTATTCAGTAACCAAAGCAAGTCAGAAATAGAAACAGACTCTATCCCTTGATGGGATAAAGAGGGAATTAGACAGAGATGGGAGGAATTCATGTTCATTTTTGTAATATGTCACACTGGAGAGGTTAGTCAATTAGTGTCTCTAAGTCAGGTTTTCTCAGCCTCAGTCCTGCTCACCTATCGGGATGAACAATTCGGATGATTCTTTGCTCTGGGAACTGTCCTGGGGATTCTGAGATGTTTAGCAGCGTCTCTGGCCTCTGCCTGTCAGATGCCAAGAGGACCCCAAGCCCCAGGTGACAACCAAAAATGTCCTTGGGGACACTGCACCATTTGAGCACTTCTGCTCTAAACTAAGGCCACAGAGAAACTGTTCTTGAAGCCTTGCTCAGTGGGCCTGGTGGCCCCTGAGCTGTGCTCTCTCCTCAGTGTGAGCCAGCTGAGAGAGGGCACTCTGACAGTGGAAGACAGGAGAGTCTGAAAACACAGCTCCAACCTCTGCCAGCTCTGCTTGGCATGGGCACTCTTGACCAGGCCAAGATCAACAGGGTGCAGTTTCCATTCCTCCAATTCATGGGATGAGAAGGACCTCTGCAGTGGCAGGTGTGACACTGTGCTTGGCCCTCAGTGCTCACTCGGCAAGATCAAGAGACTTGCCCGGCTCCTGCCAGCTATCTCCCCAGGCAGCCTGGAGATGGTTGTTAAGTGGGCTGAACACTGAACTGCACACCTGCAGTCAATCTGACCGTGAGCAGCATTGTTGCTGAGATCTTAACAGCTGATCTGCCTGCCAATGTAGATAACTCCACCTCCAACTTGTACCTGGGGTCTGACAGCCTCTCATCTTCCTGCCACTGCCACCCTGGCACCAGCCATGTGCACTTCTCACCTCCCTGGCCTGCCTCTCTGGTCTCCCTATTTCACCCTGTTCCTCCAGTCCAGGCTCCACCCAGCAGCTGTGGATCCTGGTAAGTGTCATCAAGCATGTCCCTGTTCCTGTTTTCAATGGCCCTGTGTTTTCAGAGGCAAAGCCCTAGTTGTTACTGAGTACAGCCTACAGGGACCTACCATCTGGCCTCTGTTGCTCCTGACCTCACCTCTCATCTCTACTTTGCTCTCTCAATTCTAGCCACATTGCTCCTTCCTGTTCTTCAGACATATTCCTGCCCCAGGGCCTTTGCACCGGACCTCATTGCTTTGCATGTTTGATCTCCACACAGTCACAGGCTACCTCTTCATATTATGCAGGTCTTTTCTCAAAGCCATCATTTCAAAGGGGCTGTCTCTGATAATTCTTTCCAAAAAATCCCAATCCCATCAGTCATATTTCCTTTCTCTGCTCTATTCTTTCCTTAGCACTTATCACATTCTAGCATGGATCTTGCTTACTGTCTGTCTACCCCGCTAGAACAGAGTTCTGTAATGGTGAGGATTTCATTCCTTCATTCACTGCTGTTCCCCAGTGCTGGGCATATAAAAGGGGTTCACTAAGAATGTGGTGAATACCTAATTGATTCAGTGAATAAATAAATCCCATGTAGGGCAGAGAGGCTACAGCATCTGGAGTCAGCCTGAGTGCTTCAAGGCCCCATGTGTGATGTTTGGGTGACTCAGAGCACCCCTTTCTGGTCTCAGCTGTTTTGTCCCAGCCTCAGCCTGGCCTTCCAGAGTCCAGCTTCCTCCTCTTTCTTCCGCCCTTCATGGCCCAGCCTCTTCCTTGCTCCTGCACACGGGGCTCCAGCAGGCCCAGCAGTGAAGCCTGTTCCATTCTGCCCATGCTGAGACAGTAGACCATGGTGAGTTCATCTGGGGATCCGAGCCACCAGGTCCTGGGAAGGGAGACGGGGGAGGAAGCAGGCTGCAGGGTCCTACTGCAGAGTGAAGTGGGGACAGAGGTCCATCACCACATGGACAAGGTAAGGGTTGGTGCTGAGACCCGAGCCCCCAGCCAAGTGTTTACAAATGCACTCACACACATACACATACCAGCAGCCTCAGTCTGCCTTCCCACTCCAGTGTCTCCTACATCTTTAGAAGAATCATCACTGCTGGGGTGCCAGCTACCCACCCCTGAGCAGGACCTGAGGGCCCAGTGCAGTGACACCACTTTCTTTTAGCCTTTCATGGGGTGTGATTCTCCCCATTTTATAGACAAAAAAAAATTGACAATCAGGGAGTCTTGTTTTATAGTGTTATGCTCATCTACACACAAGTATTTATTCACTTTAAGAATTAAAAAGAAAGCTCATTAACTAATATCAATAAAATAAATATCCATGGGATAAAAAATAAAGCAATTTCCTAAGTGGAAGAAACACAGAGAGATAGCTAAACAGAGAACAGAGAGCAAGAAAGAAGGGAGGGAATGATGGCTTCCATTCCCTTATGAGAGAATAGATATTTCTACCCTTAATACTGATCATACATGAGCACGGAAAAGAATTATTTCTGCTGGTCCTGCTACATTCATACTAACTGAGTGAGAGGCCAAAAATGTATTACGGTTCCAGCCTCTTTAATCCCACCCTGCCCTTGAAAGAAAACTCCCTCATTTCATTGATTCATTTACCACTTTACCCTCCTCTTCATCAGGGCATCTCTTTTCAGGATGGGGCAGGTTAACAAGAGCCAAAAGTTGTAGAAAGCTGAGTGAGAGGGATGGGGAAGCAAGAAAAGAGGCCCTTGGACTGCGGGTAGTGGGAGGTTTGGGGCTTGGGGGGAACAAAGGGTCAGGGCCCAGTGAAACACAGAGAGGTGGGTGGGTTAGAAAGGGGGATTTAATAAGTGTTTCTGTAGACTTTGTATTTAAATTATTTTTCATGTCCTTAGAGAAACTTGAGCAAAGAATGTATTTTTTTTTTTAATTAGAAAGGATTGTTGAAAACTGCCTCCTAAATGCCACTTCCCCCAAGGCTCCTAAGGGCTATACCGGTGTTTAAACAGCAGCTCCTAGTTGACAGAGGCTTTGCAGATGTGGTTTCACAGCCACAAGCAGCCTAGGAAGCAAACAATATCATTAACCCATTTTTTGAGGTCAGGAAAGTAAGCTTGATAGCAGGACAACTAAAATTTGCTGATTGAACAAAGTAAAAAGCATGACTGGGATGAGATGACACGTCCCATGGGCCTCTGTCTCCATAACCCACACTCTGTCCCTCTAACTGTGTCTTCAGCGTAGTGGTCCTCACTTCTGGGCACACCAGTCTCCTGGACATTCTGGAGAAAACGCAGTCTCCAGTTCCACCACCAGAAATTCCTATTTCCTAGGTCTGGGGCAGAGCCTGGGAAGCATTATATTTGTAGTAAAAATTGAATTTGAGCTAAAGCAATCCTGAGCAAGAAGGATACATCTGGCGGCATCCCATGTCCTAATTTCAAACTACCTAACAAAGCTATAGTAATCAACACAGTGCGGTACTGGCATAAAAACAGACATAAAGAAAAATGGAATTCAGAGCCCACTAAAAGGTCTCTGCACACATGGTCAACAACTTTTCAACCAATGTGCCAAAAGTACGCAATAAATAAAGGTCATTTTCTTCACGATACGATGTTGAGAAAACAGAGTATTCACACTCAAAAGAATAAAACTGGGCGCTTATCTTACACTATACTGAAAAAATCAACTTAAAATGTATTGAAGACTTAGACGTGAGATATGAAACCATAAAATCCTAGAAGAAAGCATAGGAGAAAAGCTCCTAGACTTTGGTCTTGGCAATGATTCTTTAGATTTGACACCAAAAGCACAGACAAAAGCAAAAATGAGCAGGTGCGATCACATTAGATTAACAACTTCTGAACAACAAAGACTCAATCAACAAACAGAAAAGGCAATCTAAAGAACGGGAGAAAATATTTTCTAATCGCATATATGATCGTGTATTAGTATCCAAAATATATAAAAATTCATACAACTCAATAGCAAAAACTATTGGCCCAATAAAAACATGGGTAAAGAACATGAACAGACATTTTTCCACAGGAGACAGAATAATGACAAACAGTTAAATGAAAAATTACTCGATAGCCCTAAGCATCAGGGAAATGCACATCAAAACTACAGTAAGATATCACCTCACACCTATTAGGACTGGCTGTTAGCAAAAAGTGCAGCGCACGCGCAGATGGGGCGCTGCTAAGATAACCTGATTACCTCCTCCCCACAGACACATCAAATTGAGTTCATTGAAGAACTACAGTCTTTGAAAAATGACAGAGAATTGGAGAAACAGTATCTCCACGAGAAGAAGAGAAAGAAGATAATGGAAAGAGTCGGAAAAACTAAGATGGTATCTGTAAAAATGCTGCCGGTAATGGTTGGGAGGGACCAGCAATATGGAGTCTCCTCCCAGGGCTGAAGGGCTCAGTCCCACATGGGTCCCCATAACTGGGAACTGCAACCAAGAGGGGAGCACGAACATCCTGGTGTGGAAAACAGAGAGGCTTCCTTAGGAGAACAGGACTCTGGGAGCAGAGGTCCCAGAACAGAGGGGATTGGGTACTGAAGAGAGCTGCACAGACTTGAAAGAAGGGCTTCCATTTGTTGAATCAGTAACTTCGATGTAAGGAATAAGAAAGAGGGAGAGCCTCCTGGCGAACAGAGACACTGCTGGGCGCTCTCTCCAGACTCTCCCTTGCGTGTGTAGTGGCTCTGACAGCAACCACGCTACAGCCAGGCCCTCGGGACACTGGCCTGCCCCTTCACCATCAAGGCTTGTGGCTATGGTCAATTATCTCAAAATTCTCACTGCTGAGATTACAGCGCTCTGGTAGGTATAGTTCTCCTGGTAACAGATCTTGAAGCTCCTGGGGTATCACTAATCCAGGGTGGACAGGTAGTCAGGCCTGCAGCCACCTGCACAGGGTGCTGAGGGCTTTCATGCAAAACTGTGGAAGCTTCTTCAGCTCTCTCAAGGGAGAGGCTCCTGCTTCCTGCTCCCCCTTCACCTAGGGCTGTTGCTATGTAGCATTTACAAATCTGCCTGTCTCTCATACCCTAACGCATCTGGAACTCCCATCCACTGGGCCCTAGGGCTTAGGGGATAGACTCCCTGCTGGGGCTAGGGAACTGCAAGAGACCTGAGAGACATCAGGAGGAGCCATGCTTTGCCAAGGTCCCCAGTAGGCTTTCAACCCCTTTTAACCAGTGGCGACCATAGGAACTAAGACCTGCCTGTGACCTAGGCTTACACCTTTCAGCCCTCACTCCTGTGCTAGTGACTCTGGAGGAAAAATTTGCTTGAGGTACCAGCTGAGATCACAGTTGGGGTGCAGGTGAGGCAACAATTACAGCCCAAGATTACCAGAAAAGGTGACACAACCTTGCATCTTCTGCTGTGAGTCCCGCCTTGAAGGCTGGGTTCTCAGACCTCTACCCAGTGCTGCCACTAAAGCTCCAATTATTCCAGCTGGCACGGAAGCTTCAGTGTAAACAGCAATAGAAAGCCCGGTCTATACTCTGAAGCCTATACTCTGCAATCTGGTACCTTAACACAAGGCCATCACATCAAGGCAAGGCAGGAAAGCCATTTATCTGTTAACCCAAAGAGATAAACACAGAGTACCAAGCAAAATGAAGAGATAGAAGTATACCCCAAATTATGGACCAAAAAAAAAAAAAAAAACCCCAGGGGTAAATACAAATTCAGAGAAGAAAGTTACGCGATAGAGATTTCAAAACACCACTCTCACTGATGCTCACTGAAGATGAAATTAATGGAAGAAAAAATGAGAACTACACGGCAAAGGCAGAATATGAGGAAGTTCTAAACATAGTTTATAGACATAAAGAATGCAAAAGCTGAATGAAGAAGCAATCGAGGTGTGCCCTGGTGGAGTAGGGGTTGGGTCTGCCACCTCCAGCTGGGTATGGTCCATGTACAACCCAAGGACCCATGTTTGTGTCACAGGCCTGGGGCGAACAGCCCAGATGAACACTATGTAAAACGCTTCCTTCTCCTCCCCTTTCCTGCCTGCTTGCTACTCACCTTCATTCCTGCCTGCACCTTTCTTTTAAAAAAAAATTTAGATAAATACATTAAATAAAAACCACAATCAAGGGGCCTGACTGAAGCCAAAATTTGGAAACAACTTAAGTTGTTCAACAGATGAATGCATAAAGAAAATGTGGAAGTGTGGACGATGAAATATTATTCAACCTGAAAAAGAGAAAATCCTGTCATTTGCAACAACATGGATGGACCTGAATGAGATTATTCTAAGTAAAACAAGCCAGACACATAAAGATAAATATCTAGCGATGTCATTCTTGCCTGACCATAGTCCCATTTTAAAAGGAACTGTACCGTTTATTTTCATAGTTTCTGACTTTCAATTTTATCCCGTTTTTAATGAACTAAGGACATCTGGAACACAGGACAAAAGGCGCAGTTGAGCTTCCCTGGCCCAGTCTGTTGAGGGGGCCCAAAAGCCCCATCTCGATTTTTTTAAATTCATTTTTATTTTCATACATTAAAATAAACTCACATGCAGTTTCCTGATTCCTCATATATATGTCAACACACTCTGCCCTCCACCAAATCACCAAGTGTTCACTATTGTCCAGTGGGCTCCACCACCATCTCACCACCCTCCCTCCTGTTCCCATTCCATTTTGTCCCATTTTGAAGTAAGATCAACCTATCTCATTCAAATGTGGAATCTGAAATGCTGAACAACAATGACAAAAAGTAACACATAGAATGGCATTAACAGAGGCTGAGGGTGAGGCAGGGAAGAGGAGATATTGATTAAAACATACAGACTTTCAGTTATAAGATGAATAAGTTCTGAAGACCTAAATGTATAAATGAGAGTAATATACTTGAAATTTACTAAGAGAGAATATCTTTTTTTTTTTAAAGGTACAGGCAGGAATGAAGGCGAGCAGAGGTAGGCAGGAGGAGAGAGGAGGAAGAAATAGTTTATTTATTTTTACTTAGCCGTACATCTTGGTTGTTTCTGCCAGCCCCGGGACATAAACCGGGATCCTTGGGATGTATGTGGACTTTGTTGGATAAAGACAGCTGACCACACCATTTCCCCACCAAGGTGTACCAAGAGCAGATGTCTTAAGTGTTGTCACAATGCGCACACGCACACACACGCGCGCACACACACACACACGCACACACAGGAATGGTAACTCTCTGAGGAATGTTTATAATAATGAGCCTGATTGTGATAATCATTTCATAATGTACAAATACATCAAAACATTGTGTCGTATATATACCTTAGTATATTCAGTTGTTTTTGTCAATCACACCATGGGACAGGGGATGGGGCAGGGGGCAATCTAATGTTGGGTGACCCCTGAGCAAACTTCCAGAAGCACTGAGATAAGTTGTGGGAATGCTGTGCATATACAACGGACTGGGGGTTAGCGTCACACTAGGAAGGGTCAGCTTGGAGCTGTGTCCAGAGGGAAGCAGTTCTGGTGAACTGAGTCAAGAGAGTAGGTCATTCACATGCCCGCCACACCAGCTGCAAGGGAGCTTGGGACGAAAGGGCGTGCCCAAAGACATCAAGACCGTTTGAACAGGTTCTTGGTTCTGGGGTCTGACGTAGATTAGAGATCACTGGCATCTTACTGGGGTGTGTTGAGAACACAGTGGGGACTGCCATGTGGGCCTTGGGACTGAAAAGGGAAGGGAACAACAATGATCAGAGAGACATGGTGGCCTTGCCTTTGGGACTCATGGCCATTATTGTCACACAGGGTTCATGCATAGCCCCACTGTCTACTTTCACGGTCAGTTTCTTCTTGGTTCTTGCCAAAAGTTTAGTAAACTTGCTTTTGGCCATTCCTACTGCTTTTTCCGCAAGACACTTAGCACAAAATTATTTAATTAACACATTGTTCACTCACTTGAAATGATAGAATTGCTCACTCACAATCCATTTCCACCTCTTCCTCCCAGGAGTCTCTCCTGGAGAGCTGAAGCCTACATGTATGGATTCCCCTGCTGCTAGGCCTCTACATTGATTAGAGTTCTGCCAATCAATGGACTCAAGGAAATGAATTTGGAACTGAGTCAAGAGGCAAGCAGGAGGCATCCATTTTGTTACAGTCATCACAGACCTAGAACATGAGCATGGGCTCAAGGGGGACATTCTCAGTAGCCTAGTTCTCATGAATATGTCCTGGGAGCTCACCCCCATACCCATGTCTCCAGACCTCCACACAATTCTGCAATCAGTTCCCTTCTGCATAAATAGACAGAGAAGAGTCAGTTCTCAATCCCGATTGAGTCGGTCTGTCATTGCCAGTGTCGCCAGCAGGACAGTGGCCAGTGTACTCTTGTCCATTATTGAATCCTTAGTCTCCACGGGAAGCCTGGAGCATAGTTGGTGCTCAGGAAATATTTGTAAGTACTGACTAGATGAATGGGTTTCCAGTCTCCCTGCTACTGAGAGAAGTCTGGAGAAAAAGGCTGTCTACTTTTGATCAAACTTCCTAGTAGTTGACAACCCCCAGAAACTGGAGAGGACACCTGATAACCAGCCCTCTCCACCTGCTGAGTTCCCCTTTTGTCCCCAGGAGAATGGCACTGCTTGGGCAAAACGGCAGGGGTGGGGAGTAGGGGAAAACTAGGGGGACCAGCTCCCCCTCCATCTCTGGTCCCTGCTCCCCCTGCACCATCATGAGGGATGCTTTCAAATACATCTGCAATCACCTCACCTAAAGCCTTCCTCTCCCAGGGAATCCTTCAGTGCCCCTACTCACGTCACAGCAAAACAAACCCAACCAGAGAGCAAATTAGCTCTATCGATTTGCAATTAGAAGAATCAATTAAGAAAAATATTACAACAGCTTCTAATCCTTGCCATAAAAAATCAAACCCCATGAAAGTTTCTGAGTGGGTGCATCCTTCCCAGCGCTCCAGCACTGCCCTCACCCTCTGCAGCCACTGAGCTCAGAAATGTCAGAGACAGGGAGGAAAGAGACAAGGTCTGGGAAGATGCATGAGCTCCCAGGGAGCTACAACCCAGACTCACTAGCGCTCACTCCCACCTGCCCAGCCTCCTCTGATGTCGCCGGTGTTTCTGGGCATCCCAGGAGTACCTTACTTTCATGAACATCCCACCACTGGTGTCTCATCCTATCCACTCGGTGAGTGTTCAGTGCTCAGGCTCTCCAGTGTGTGGGAGCCCGTGGATGAGAACTCTGGCCTGCTGCATCCAGGGCAGAAGGTTCTGGGACTGCTCACAGGTCTCAGCAGCACTGAGCCGTGCTGGTCACATCAGGGTCCTCACTATACTCCCCGCCACACTCATTCCTATCTCAGTCTGTCGCTCTTGCTTCTCTCACAGAAGGCACTAGCACCCAACTCCCAGTCTCAGGCTCTGCTCCCCAGGAACCAGAGCTAAGACTACTCCTCTGCCTCCCAGTTCCCCACCTCCCCTGTCCCCCGACCCGATTCTGCCCTGGCTCCTTCCCTGTTGCCATGATGCCTCTGGGCACTGAAACACCTACCAGGCTCGGGCAAGCACTACTGCCTTTGCTGGGGCTCTTCCTTCTCCCAGGCATCACTACTGGCCTGCACCCACTCAGAGCTGTGTGCTTGGGCTGTGTGTGCAGAGAGGGGAGGATCGCTCTGACAGAGGGCTCCAAACAGTTCTCTCCCCGTTACCACCAGGTCCTTTAGCGTGCACCTGGCCCCCACCCTGTGGGACTCAGACACAAACCCATGAGAAGGGGACTGAGAACCAGGGACAGGCCCTGGAGCACACAGAATGCATGCTTCCTTCCAAAGTGAACACACAGTCATTGGGTGAGTCTCCTGCTGCCTGAGGGTGAGGTTCTCCTGGAAGGCGCTTCTGCCACCTCTAAATACATTTCTCATTTAGACTCTGCACTCTCAGTATTAACACAAATTAGGTTCAAATCAGGCTTCTTAAAAGAGTAACACCAATATTTACATTTGTTCAGCCCCTTCCCATTTACCAAGATATCCTGCCAGAGGTCATTTCAACTGAATATAGCAGTCAACAGAGAGTGCACACTCACGCAGACTGGCTACACCGTAATGGAAACACATCCCCATACTTACAAGGGAGGTGAGGAAGGATGGGATGAGCTGTTGCAGCTTTGCGTAATTCAGCTGCTCCATGAGGCCATCAAGGGCTGAGTTCTGTCAGCGTTCCTCTCTAACCTTTAGAGGACTAGGCCTCAGACATGCCCATGCTTGTGAGGTCACTGCTGTAGTTCTGAGCTGCAAGCGTGTCCTGCACACTGGTCAGAGGTCTCAGAGCACTCCACAGTGGCCAGGGGCTGGGAGCAAGAAATTCCTGCTTACAGTAGCTTTTTAAGCATAAGGGAGCCTTTTCCAGAAGCCATGTCAGTGCCTCTGCCTTCTGGCTGGAACTGCAGCCCATGGCCACTCCTTACTCACCACGGCCAGGTAGGCTTGGACTAAGTGCTCTTTGCTCTGTGGACAGGACAAGGGGCTGCACTGCCCATGACTGAGGCACCCTCTTGAGCTTTGCCAGCTAGGAAGGAGCAGAGGCATCAAGGATATCAAAAGGTGCTTGGAGAAGCCCAAGGTTACTGCCGCAGGCGGGCTAGAGTCTGACCTAACCTCCTCCTCACTCCTTGATGAACACAGCAGTGATATTGAGGGCAAGAAGCAAGCCCAGACCCTGCACCCAGGGGCAGGACTCCCAAAGCAGAGAAAGTTATACAAGAAATGAAGTGTTCTCTCAGACACCCTGACAGAGAGAAACTCTTCTGAGAAATGCAGGAATTTTCTATTGTTTTAACGAAACTCAGCCCATCCTCTTGGCATCTAAGCTCTGCCCACCCTGTATCGAGGCCCCACCCACCTGGCTCTATGTCCCACCCTCCTTGCTCCCATGCCCCTCCCACCTTGGGTGTAGCCCCACCCACCTGGGCTCCATGCCCACCTGCCCTCCCTGGGAAACCTTTCTTGCTCTGACTGCACCAAGCAGGACAGTGTAAATTGTCCCCTGGTACATTAACATCCGACCAAGCAGTCATTAGCAGAGTCACAATCAATTTCTCCAGAATGATTGCTATTGCACTGGGAACTTAATGGAATCACACGGTCATTTTTCATCTGGAAAAAAAAAAAAAAGATGGGGAAGGTAGCCAAAGAAAGGAAAGAACGCCCTCCAGCAGCACAGAGCTGCTCCAGCCACCCCTCCATGGCCTGCGATGGCCGCACATGGTATTCTAGCTGGTTGATCGCCCAGCAGAACAGGAGACAGAGGCTGATTAGGCAAATGGAGTGTGATGGATTTCAACAGTGGGATTGGGAGAAGGCGGGTGGGGGCAGAGAAGGTCTTGTAGCAATAGCTGGAGAAAGCTGGCCAGGAAGAGACGGAATCAGGTGTCTGGGCAAGGAGAGGGACTACAGGAGGACCCCAGAAGTTTAAAAAAAAAAAAAAAAAAAAAAAGGCAGAGAGGTGTAGGAAGCAGAAATTGTAGGCTCAACTCACAGCTGTTTATTGAGCTAGAGACCTTCAATGATGCTTGTGCCCACTGTGTACACGTCAGGTAGTAAGACTTAAAAAGCAGATTGGCAACAGCAGATATGCTCTTTGTCATTCCCCTGGGAAAACCCCTTACAGGGATCTTTCCTCTGAAGGAGGGAGCCCAGCCTTGCTGAAGGGCCCTTCTCTTTGGGAGGAAGGACAACTGGGGCTGAAGTGAGCTGGGGAGTTGGGCGTCTGGGGACTGTGACCACAGTTTCAGGTCAGCCAGTCTCCTCTTCTTGCAGCCTGAAGGAAGTCTGTGACTCCAAGGATTTTGTGGACAAGAGCTCTCAGCAGCAGTTTGTAAAAGCTGTGCTGGTATCCAGATTTCCTCCTAGAGAGATCGAAGAAACCCATTTCCCAAGGGGAGGGGGAGAGGCTGGCAGGAGATCTTCTGGGGGGAGAAGCCGGTCAGCTCCAGCTGTCACTGAGCACACACAGATCAGGCCCTATGTTCGCTCACTGAATGTGTCCCATGGTCATTGGAGTTTGAATTATTATTATCTCCATTGTGCAGATGATGCCACAAAAGCTCAGACAGGTAAGAGACTTGCCAGGACTGCTTTGTGAATGAGGTTGGGCGGAATCAGAAGGAGACCCAGGTTGACTTGATTCTGACTTGTTCCCAGATGGCAAGACACCTTAGCAGGCTCCTGGGAGGACTGCTCTCCTTTGGAAGCTGCTCATCTGTCCAGGAGAAGAATCCTTGTCTTCGGCATTTATCTGCATTTATTGGCTCATTCAGTGGGCCTCCAATGGCCAAGCCCTAAATGCCTGGCAGTGTGCACTTGACGTTGAGCTGGACACAGGTCCTCAGGGGCCTCCAGTGTCTGACAGCCAAGGAGGGCGGCAGAGGTCTCGTGTCAGACCTGCAGTCCATGGCTGGGACTCGCATCTTGGCTCTGTCACTTGCCAGCATAGCACTGAGGGCAAGTTCTCTAACTTTTCTTCAAGCCTCAGTTTCTCTCTCTGTACAACAGGAGTAAATTCACCTGCTTTTCAGAATCATTAGAAGAATTAAAAGAGAACTCTGATCCATAACCCCTCTTCTGAATTTCTTGGGGCTAGATGTGTTCCAGAATTCAGAATATTTTTTGAATTTTAGCAAGGGGGTACAGGTTTCCCTACTAGCTGTAAGTAGAACGTTTCTATTTGGTAGTGATTTGATGGGTTATTCGGGGAGGCTGGGCGCGCTATTATGGCTGATTTATATGGGAAAAATGAGTTTTTCTGGACACATAAAGAACCTATCTAGTCAAACCAAATAGGAACATTTTAGTTTTGGATGGTGAGGGAGCCCTGGATAATGGAGCCCCAACATGTATTACTCCAGCGTTATCTGGGACAGGGCCCTGCAATCAGATGCATTAACATTTCCGCAGGAAAACTAATGAATATTCACACTCCGTGGGGGTAAATAAAGTCTAAAAATAGTTGCCAAATGAATTTTTAAAAAGCTTTTGGTGTTCAGAGTGTTTGGGGTCTCAGAAATGTGGAGAAAGGGCCTGGGTAGTAATGATAGTAAGAGTGACTGTTTACTGAGCGTGGACTGATTTGCAGGCCTTAACTCATTGAGCCCTCACAGCAGCTCCATGAGAATAAGGACCCTGTTTTTCAGTCGAGGCTGGGAGAGCTCATTTATTTGCCTTCAGTCACACAATGGCAAAATGGTAGCACCAAGATCAGAGGGCAGTCAGGAGTCTGCGTCAGTGTCTTTGCTGCCCTGTGAACAGCAAAAAACAGTGTCTGTGCTCAGGCCTGGGGTCTCTGGGGCCATCGCCCACCTAGTACTGCTCAGAAAGTTGTGAGACTGGGTCTGAGGATGCCCACCACCCTCTTGGGCGTGATGGGAGGGCTCAGGAGCCCCCAGGCTGTGGGGAGGGCTAGGTCTCTCTGACAGCACCGTTTACAGCTGAGAGCACGGATCTGGGAGGCGGGGCCCTGAGTGTGGACTCCTGGTCTCCCACTCACTGTCTGTGTGACTTGTCCTCTCTGCACCTCTCTGGGGATGATCCTTCAAGGTGCCGCTGTGAGGATTAAACAAGATCGTTGACACAATTGCAAAGGCTGACTGAATCCCAGCTACGCAGCAGATGCCAAATGCTTTAGTGGGTGTTGAGCGAGTAGACATGACCCTGACCTCATGAAGCTTATAAAGGTATAAAATAAAACAAAATATGATGAAAAGAACTTGGCTTAATAAATAATAACTACTTTCTACCTTTGGGTATGGCTGTGCTTAGTTAGCATTAACTTATTGAAGCACTACTATGTATCAGTTTTCATTATTCATTGATTGATTGATGGGTATTATGAGAATTGAATGAGATTTCATACATACTTACTATAATCACATATCTGTGTAAATGTATAATCCAAACTAATGTTCATGAAAATCTTATACAGTAGGTATTTGCTCTGTTTCTATACAAAAGAAACCAAGCCTCAGAGAGGTGAAGTGTCTTGTCCAAGGTCACACAAGAAGAGAGTAGAAGAGGGACTCACAGGCCCACAGCAATGTGTTTCCATCTGCAGGGACACTGCTCTTAGCTCAGAGGTCATGGTGGATGGAAAAGGCTCTCCGCGAATTACAAAGCCCTGTGCAAGTATGTGGGATTGTATGGCTCTGGTCCCTGCATCACATCTGGTCCCTTAAATACCAGGCAAATGAACCCAGGATAGGAGCCAGGGAGACAAGCCATGCGAGGATTCCGGAGGAGGAATTACCTTCCGTTGTTCAGTCACTTGACATGTAGAGGTGACATCCTCTTGGTTGGTGCTTCCTCGGGGTTTCTTGGAGCTGCTCAGCCCCAGAAGGAGAGTGTCACCCTGGAGCGCTCCTGTTGTCCTCAGGGCAGTCTTCGGTTGGTCACTATCCCCATCACTATACCTGAATTAGACATGAGGGAGGAGACAGGCTTTCACGACAGACATATGTGGCTCTGAATCCTTGCTCAGTGTCTCCCAGCTGTGTGACCTCAGGCAAGCTTGTGACCCTCTCTGAGCTTCTGCTTCCTCATCTGCAAGGTGCGGGGAGTCCTGAGTGCATGCTTATTGTCAGGACTGAAGATGAACTCCACCAGGAATCAACATGGGGCCTGGCCCAGAGTGGGCACTCAGTAGATGGAAGAAGATAAAGCATGCGGCTTCGAGCAGTGGGCTCTACCAGGCAGAAACAGTCCTTCTCATTGCCTCTCTGTTGTGCATACTGGGAAGAAACAGGAATGACATTGAATCCGGCCAATTAGGTGAATCTCCTATAAAAATTTAATTCTTCCATAAAATAGCGTAAAATGAAATAGGTGAAGCATTTTTAAACTGTAAATTAATGATCTATAGTTATAGCTATAATAATAATAATAGCTACCAATTATGGACTACAGAAGGTCGAATCCAGGCCAGGAGCTAAACACACCAGTGCCCGGCTCCCAGGCTGCTGAGCTGGGGACTCTCCTCTTTCTGCATTTTGCAGGCCCAGAAACTGGGGTTCAGCAAGGTATGCCCACCAATTCCAGAGACACTGTGTGGCAAAGGTACATACTCTTGCTCCAACATTCAAGAGTATTTTCAAACACACTTAGAACAAATGTAAAAATGTATATACTTATAAATAAATTGAGATCCAACATCATCACTCAGTTTAAATGTCTCTAGTCCCTATTTCCACAGAACTTTGTCCTTTGTCTCCAGACCTCTGTTTTTTCCAAGCAGTTCTGCTTCTAGGCCGTAAGAGCTAGGGGGTCTAGCATACCTTAGACCCTGCCTGCAGCCCCTGAAGAAGGGCAGTAAGAGCCCTCCAAGTCTGTCTCCTGCATCTGTGTGAGGTCGGACACCAGCCTCGGGGGTACACCATCTATTCTCCCAAGTCCCCGGGTCCTCAGAGAGTTCTGCTCACAGACAGCCTTGGCAGCCCCTCCAGGCTCCTCGTGTCACCATGACCCCTCCTCGGGGTCAGAAGTAGACCAGACTCTGCAGTCTTGGGGGGCAGTGGGAAGTGTAATTGAATGCATGGCGCGGGGGCCAGTCTGCCAAATTCCCTCTCTGACTTCGTGCTGACTGTGTGGCCTTGGGAGTGTGACTCAAACTCTCTGTACTTCTACTTCCTCATCTGCAAAATGAGGTTGATAATAATAGCACCACCTTCTAGGATATTTGTGGGATTAAACAAATGCAAAGCATTTGAAATGGTGCCTGACATTTAGTAAGTACTCAACTGCATTTAATTATTTTCCATATCCTAATGATTATTTTTCACCCAGGCCTACAATGCTTCCCAATAATAAAGATAAGATAGTTTATCCATCCTCTCATTTATACCCATGGGATACAAATGGGGGAGAGCTCTCATTTATGAAGCCAGGCAGAGGACTAAGCTCCTTAAATTCACCAGCCCCTAATGTGTCAGTAAATGTCGGGTTCCCTCATCCCCCAGTCCTTTGCTCACTCAACTTACAGCCACCCCCACACACCTATTTCCTAACCATAGTTGCATTATGAGCAAATTATATTGGATTGCTCTCAACAGTATGTTTCTTAATGGCAAAAGAAAGGTTTTTCTTCCTGTATATTGTAATGCACAAGATCACTTTATAAATCACCCCCGCTCCAAGTAATCTCCTGGAATTTTTTGCCTTTCTTCACACTCCCCCAAACATTGTTCACAAGTCCTGTAGCCAACCAACCCACAAATCCTATTGATTTCCCCTTAAATGCTTCTCATTCCCAGTCCTTGATCTTGGTTCCTGCCCAGGCTTCCCCTCACACTGGAATGGTGACAAGTCCCTCAAGGCCTCCCTTCCCAACTGATAACACAAAATCAGTGTCACTTTCCAGAGCTCAAGTCCTTCTGCAGACACCATGCAGCCTCCTAGAGGTGCCCCACCCTAGGCCCTCCAAGGCCTTCTTTAGGTCACCACTTCACTCTCAGCTGTTTGTCTTTGTTTCCCAACCCAGCAGAAGACCCTTGGAGGTGGCACTGTTTCAGCGCCACATGGCCCTTCCAGACCCCCAGCACCTAAGGCAGGTGAGCTGAGACTTCTGGCTGATCAATGGAGTGATGGATCCAAGCCTTCCAAACCAGTTCAACTGGCTCTCTGCTTACTTGGAGAAATATTATTGAGCCTGATTTGCCAGTCTGAGTAACTAGGTGTGGTATGAAATGTCAGCAGCTAATTACTTCTAACCATTATTAATAGGCCTGCACTAATTATCCTTTGCACCCAGGCAAGATTTTACAGATGAGAAGACCAAGAGGGAAGAGTTAAGGGCAGTGCCCGAGGCCACAAGCGGAGGGGATTGTCGAGACGGGGCTGGACCTGGGTCATTGGCAGGAGCCTCCCCACCCACCAGGAGAGGGAAGGGGTGGAAAGGGGGTAGCATTTGGGCTGGGACAAGGGGGAGACATCCCCATAGCAGACAGAGCAACAGACTTGTATCTCTCCTCCCCCACTCCCAGAATGCAATCTACCGAAACCTCTTATTAAAAGTATTCTGGAGGTGATAAAAGTGTCACCAAAGATTTGCTCATTTTCTAAACTGTCATTAAAAAAAAATTTATGGTCAGTGGAAATACAGGCCGTGGAGGAGGGAGGGTGGACAGGGAAAGAGGGAAGATGATTTAAAACCAGTCCCCTAATAAATTAAAGACGTTTGCTCACAAGAGAGGGCTTGGAGAGGGAAATTACTAGAAGGTCATCGCTTTCTCCATGCCAGCTAGCTGGGCGCTCCCAGGCCCTGCAGCCTCTCCATCCCCACCTGTGCTTCTGTGCCTTCTCCACCACCCCCTCCTTCCTAACCCGCTGCATAGACAGAGACTCCAGGACCCTCATCTTCCTCCAGGAGCCTTCTCCAAGCCCCCTGGCCCCCGAAGCCCCACCGTCTGAAATTAAATGGCTCCCGCCCCCCATGAGGAAGGCTGTGAGACTGTTTCTAGCCCCCACTGGACCAGTTCTTGAAGGCAGGAACCCTGCCTCTAACTGGTACTCGTTCCCAATCCTTGTCCCCATGGGGGAGGAGGAGGTTGGGGAGTGATATCTTCTTAGAAGTCAGGCACATCAGCCAAAACTGTGAGCACAGAACTCAAAGAGCTTGAGTCCTCCTTAGATGCATGGGTACCTGAGGTTCAGAAAGGGCATGGGACTTGTCCAGGGTCACGTGAAGTCGCCACCAGCAGCCTCGTCTCTGGCTTCCAGCTCAGGGGTCCAGGGGACAGCTCAAGGGTTCAGACTGAGTCCACCTGAGTCCACTATGGCATTCCTCTGCTTGACCTTGAACAGGTCACTGAGCAGGCCCCTTGCTCCCCCTAAGTACCTGCTGTGGTTTTCATCTGTGATGCTTTAAGTGTTTCGCTCAGTGATGTTTTCATTTATCACCATGATTGTCATCGCCCTCATTCTGCCAGGAGGGAGGGCAGTGAGGCTCAAAGCTGTCAGGGCTTCTGCCTTTTGGGGGGCCCAGGTCACCTGATCAACAATTGTCCCAGCACCCACTACAAGCCAAAGCAGCACCAAGTTTGCGGCTTCTGGAGACACACAATAGGGTCCTGTCCTGGAGAGGCTTCAGGCTTCTCCCAGTGTGGGCATCACTGGGGCCACTCACAGACGCCCAGTCCTAGTCCTCCGGGCAGGTGGTAGGCTTGCGTCATCTCACCCACTGGAGGTTAAATGGCTGTGTGTCTTGCTTTGGTCAAGCAGGACCAGCCAGAAGGAGGCCTCTGGGGAAAAGAAGAGGGTGTGTCCACAGGAGTGGGTGCCTAGGTGTGGGGCAAGCAGCAAAGAAAAAAAGGAAGAGAGAGAGCTGCCAGGCCCACAGGACAGGCTCTCAGGTCTCAGGCAGGCCTGCCGATGCAATGGCCCCCTTGCCCCCCGACTGCAGGTACTCAGCTCTAGTGCTAAAGAGGGGATGGGAGTGGGGTGGCCTATGACAGCAGGAGGTCCCAGGAGTCAGTATTCCTTAGACCAGTTCAAGGAGACCTCAGGCGCCTGACTGGGCCCTGCCCCTCTGCCCATGGGCACTGAGCAATCCTCTGTGCAGACTCTCCCAACCAGGGCTCAAGTGCTGACCAATCTGGAGAAAGGAGCAAGTATTCTATGGGTCAAAGCAGCACACTTCAGAACCTCATGAATGCCCGTGTGTGGTGCCACGAGGCCTGAGTGGGGAACAGGGAGAAGATGAAGGAGGGGAGGATTTTACACCCGGAGGGAGAGAGGGGAAGAGAGAATATATGTGCACGGCACTTAGAAGACAATTAGTCACCGAACATGACCCAACATGGCAGGCAAAGGAGGTCCGGAGGAATTCCTGGGGCTCTGTAGTCCTGCAGGGCTGTGAGAAGGAGGAGAACAGGGAAGAGGATGAGAAGGAGAGGAGGAGGAGGAGGAGGGGAAAGGGGAAGGATAGGAGAGGGGAAGAGCAGGGAGGAGGAGAAGAAGGAGGACAGGGAAGATGGGGGGAGGAGGAAGAGGAGGAGGAGCCTAAGTCAGGCTTTGCAGGCG
>RJWH01007188.1:0-43542 GCA_004363575.1 Solenodon paradoxus | reverse complement strand
CCCTGGCCACCCAGCGGATGCCTGCTTTTGTCAACAAAGTTTTATTGGTCCCCGTTTGCTCAGATTGTTTGGGGCTGTTCTTACCTCCGATCAGAGGTGAGGAGTGTGAGAATGTGTCACCAGCAAAGCCTAAAACGTTCGTGGGCGGGCCCCTTACCAAATATGTTTGCTGGTGTCTGTTCTGGGAGTTGTGGTCCCCTTTGTGAGGAAAGGGCCGATGGCTTGAACATATCATGCACTTGACACTCCACCTGGGTCATTGTCAGGACTAAGCCAAATGGTGCTTTTTTTAATGCAAACTTTTTGCTTTCCGAAATAAAGCATGTTCATGGCTTAGATTTTAAACACTTAAGCAGCTACTACTGCTGGAAGGAATGTTGCCCCAAACACATTTTATTTGTTTAATTTTTCATTTTTTGTAAAGGAAAGGAATGGCAGGAATGAGTAGACAGGCAGGAAGAGAGAGGAGGAAGCATGCCTTTATTATGTTTAGTTGTTCATCTTGACCTTCTTTTTGCCCCCAGCCCCAGGACGCAAACCTGGATCCTTAGGATGTTTATGGACTGCACCGGCCAGAGATGGCCGACCAACCACTGTGCCATCAGGGCGCCCCAAAGTCGTGTTACTTTTTAGATAAGCTTGGCATTGATCGTAGGAAGTGAAACTTTCTCCCACCAGGAGGTGCTTATAAACAGCCTCTCGGTGAAATGCAGTGACCTCGAATAATAAATATTTATTGCCTTACACAGAAGCTGGCCTTCAGAAATTGGGGGCAGGGGGAGCGCAATGAGGTGATTCCTGCTTGGGGTCACTCATGAGGTTGCAGTCCAATGTCAGCTGGAGCTGTGATCATATGAGCATTTACCTGGCTGGAGCACCCTCCCTACAAAAAACCCACACACCTTACAGGTGGGTGCTGGCTATTGGCAAGAGGTGGATAATCTCTCTCCGGATGGGCTTCCCCAAAGGGATGCTTGACATGACTTGTCACATCATGCTGCCTTCCTGCAGCGTGATCTGAGACAGCAAGGCAGAAGCCATGTCTGTTTTTGACCTAGCCTCAGAAGCTGCAAGCCATCAGGTCAGTTGGTGGCTCCGATCAGCCCTATTCACTGTGAGGACTGCACCAGGTGTGAATACGGGAGCCAGGGCTCCTTGGGAGGCATTTTGGAAGCTATCCCACAAGTCACCCTGACGCTCCTGTATTAAAAATAGATTCCCAAATAGTGACTAAAAGGATATGGGGTGGGCAGGGGAAAAGCGATGGTGGAGCCCACTGGACAATGGTGAAGAACACTTGGTGATTTGGTGGAGGGCAGGGTGTGTTGAAACATGTGTAAGGAATGGGGAACCTCTGCACAGGAAACTATTTCAATATGTAGAATGATGACTACAATAAAAAAGATCCCTACCAAAAAAATGTTAAGAAAAAAAAGATTCCCTCTTTCTCACCCTACCCCTATCTGACCCCAAAATTTGGAATTGTGTTCTCTTAAGTCCAGGCGTGCATGAAACTTTTTAGATATAGTTCCTCGGCTAGAACCTCTCAGGCCCCATTCTTCTTCATCTGAATACCTGTGAACTAAGGATGAGTTAAGACCTCAGAAAGATCAAAGGCAGTAGAACCATTTAGTCAAACAATAAGGGTTCCAGGAGGCTACCAGCCTAAAGCCGAGGTAAAGAGGAGATTGTCTTAAAAAATCTGTGGGCACAGTCTAATGGCGTGAACCCCGATGACATTCTACAGTTTTTAGAGAATTCTTTTGGCAGGAACATGGCCACCTGGAGCTGTGAAAAGCAGTAGAAAGAAAAGCGACATTTGCATTTCCTGATCTTCATAGACACAAGCAGCAGGCTGAGAAACGACTCAGCTGCAAACACCGCCTACCTTGTGTGGAAAAGGAAGGATGACTCTGGGGTGGAGCTGAGGGGATGGACCGGGGGAGGAGCCAGCAGTGGAGAATTCTTCTCAAACTTTGGAGTTTAATCAAAGACTGCTGGGTCCTGTTTTAAGGTTTTAGTATTGCTATGGAGCAGAACTCCCATGTGTCTCCCCTATTCCTGTTTTTTTTTTTTTTTTTTTTTTGAACAGGACATCATTATAACAGTTATTCTATGCCTGTCCCACCATCGCTTAGTGGGTTGTTGTGGGCAGAGAACAGAGCAAGGTCGAAGTGGGCATTAGAAGAGCATCAAGGACACCAGGCCTAGAGCACCGGGCGAAGGCCGCCGTGGGAAAGTACTGGGACAGTGTGTCTCTGCCTGTTCACGCCCCGAAACAAGATAGATACAATTATGTAGTTCGAGATCAGAGGGCTGTATGAGCAAACTCAATGTAACTAAACTTGCTTGCACAGCTGCTTGAAGCAATTCTGTGTATGAGCCCAATAAATAGGTGGAGGACAGGATGTTCAGGGCTCTTGGTCCGTGAGACTGTGGGCCCCCTGACCCCAGCTTTCTATCCTCTCACTCTCTCTTGAGTTTCTCAGTCGCCTGCGGTGCCCCCTCCTCACCTGTGTTCCCAGGAACAGTCCTGGCAGTGGGTGTGCAGGGTAAAGGCAGGAAGTTGACAGCAGAAACATCTGGACAGTGGTTATAAAGGGGAAGAAGCGCCTGGGAACCCCTAGGGTGCTGTCCAGGGTGCTGTCCCAGGTATACTATTCAGTTTCTTGACTGAATGGTGTTCGCCTAGGTGCTCTTTTTTTATAAATAAATTTTTTAAGACAGGTGCAGGTAGGAATGAAGGCACTTAGGTAAGAAGGCAGGAGGAGAGAAGAGATAGCAGTGCTTTATTTATTTATTTATTTTAGTTACCTAGTTATACATCTTGGATGTTCTCCACAGCCTGGGATATGAATCCGGGTCCTTGGGATATGTGTGGGCCACACTGGCCAGAGGCAGTTGACCACACCACTACTCCACCAGCACATGCCTAGGTGCTCTTTTTTTTCTTTTTTTCTTTTTTTAAGGAAATGTACAGGGAAGAATGAAGGTGAGTAGGCAGGAAGAGAGAGGAGGAAGAAGCACTTTATTTTATTCAGTTGTTCATCGTTGAGTGTTTCCTTGGCCGCAGGTTTGGGTCTTGAACCAGGGAGCTTGGGATGTATGTGGACTAGGCCTGGTTTAACCCTAGGGTCTCTTTTTATAATTCAGATTTTCCTTGATTTTTCATGGGATGACATCCTAATACACCCATATTAAGATGAAAATATTTTAAATTATAAATACACTTAGTAAATCTAACCTATTAGACTTAATAACTTAGCCTAGCCTCCTGCAGACATGCTCAGAATACTTATGAGAGCCTACAGTTTGGCAAAATCATCTAAGACAAAGTCTATTTCATAGTAAGCTGCTGAATATCTCAGACACAGCTGGGCAGTCTGTAGCTGTTTAGAAACACAAAATGCAGTATCTGAAAAGTGCTGGCAGCAGAGCGCCTGGTAGCAGATTGATTGTTTACACTCCTGAAAAGAGCTGCAGCTCTCACTGCTGCCCCGCATCGTGACGGAGGGTCACATCCCACGCTGATGGCCTGGCAGAAGACAGAATCATTTTTGTGTCATCACAGTCATTAAGTTGAACCACTATAAATTGGGGATTGTCTATAGTTTGTTAAACTATGTTTATGCTTTATGAGATTGTGTTTATTTTATAACATTGAAAAATAAGATACACTGGTTCAATCAAACGCTCACACTCTGCAACTGGAATGACTGGATTTGTTCCAGGGGGAAGGTCAGGATGCAGAGCAGGGCTGGTGAGACTCTGACATGAATGAAGAGGAGACAGAACCAGAGGGAGTTGAGGAAGCAGTGAGAGCAGCTAGAGCGGCCAAGCAGGTGCACAGAGAGAAGAAAAAACATAGGAGGGAACAGGAAGGCCCTCAGAGCTTCAAAACCTCATGGACTTCTGATTTATTCATTTATTTAACCATTGATTCACAGTCTTTTTTATTTAATAAAAGGAGCAGGCAGGAATGAAGGTGAGAAAGCAGGCAGGAAGAAAGAGGAGGAAGAAGCTCTTTATTTCTTTTATTCAGTTGTTCATTTCGTTGTTCCCCCAGGTCCCGGATTAAACCTGGGTCCTTGGAATGTACATGGACCACACTATTGCAGATGTCTCCACTAGGCCACCAGGGCACGTCTTGACTAACAGTCTTATTAAGTATCTGCTTTGGAAGATCCCACTTGAACTCACTTCTCCCTACCCCCAGTGATGCATCCCCAGAAATCACATTTATTTCTGAGATGTCATCCTCCAGCCATAGCCAAATAGAATAAGGATGTCACCCTGACACAGGCTGGGCCAATCACACTCCTGTTATTGGAAATTTGCCATGAAGACTCAGAGATAGTGATTTTCTGCTGTAGTGTTGAAAAATCATGAAAAACTGGTTCTGCTATGACAACACTTCTCTGTGTGGAGACTTGACCCAAGTTTCAAGAGATAATGGGGAATAATTGAATTACCTGCTTTGCCGCCCAATACTCTCATACTGCCACTTCCATCCTGGGACATGGGAATCATCCCTACCTACCACTTGACTTCTGTTTGAACAGTTCCAAAGTTTTTTAAGAATGCCTATTACTTTCAAATCCTACTCCTGGCAGCACACACTTCTGTATTATTTATGGGTTGTATAAGGAGAAAAAAAAGAGAACTAGACTCCATAATTAAATATAAAAGGGTATTACAGAATCCTAGTGCAATAGACTATATATGTATGTATGTTTTGCCTCTCATTGGAAACCTACCCGTGTGCGCATGTGTGTATAAGCTGTTGCCTGAAATCACCACTGTAAAACAAAGTAAAAATTTAATAACTAGAAATTTATAGGTATGCCCTAGTGGCCTTGTAGTTTAGTTCATTGAAGTGCAGTCCACATACATCCCAGCATCCCTGGTTCAAGACCTGGGGTCCAGGGAATAACCAAGATAAACAACTAAATAAAATAAACACTTCTTCCTCTCTCTTCCTGCCTAAACCTTTTTGCTCGCCTTCATTTGTCCCTGCTGCACCTTTCAGAGAGAGAGAGAGAGAGAGAGAGAGAGAGAGAGAGAGAGAGAGAGAGAGAGAGAGATTTCAGAGTCTTGCTGAGGATTTAAACTCTGAGGATTTAAACCAGGAAAAGTCATTTTAATCTCTGAGAGGATGCACTCGCTTTCTCAAGGCTCCATTATGAAATGTGTGAGAAAGAGGGCATTAATAATCCTACAGTGCAAGCATCTGGTTATTTTCCAATATTTTTTTGATTAAAGATAAGGAAGAAATGCTCCTAGTCAGATGCTATCCATGTTTGAGAAGAGCAACACCAAAGTTTCTTCATTATTTGTCCTAAAGAATATTCCTGGGTTGTTTTTATTTTTAAAGGAAAACTACAGGCAGGAATGAAGGCGAGTAGGCAGGCAGGAAGGCAAGAAAATGGAGGAGAAAAAATTTTATTTTATTTTGTTTTACTTTATTTTATGTTATTTCAGTTGTTCACAATAGTTGTTTGCCCTCTGACCTGGGACTTAAACCCATCGATATATGGCCTGCGCACCTTTGGAGGCAGTTGACCTAAACTCTGCTCCACCAGGGGTGCCATTCCTATAGTCTTGAGGGTCAGGTCATCTGATTCCATATTATTCTTCTGTGGACTATGCCTGGCCAAAGGATGCAAATTTAACTGCTACTTCGCCAGGGCAAGCCATTTTTTTAATTTATTTTTTTAAGAGAGGAAGGAAGGAGATAAGGGAGAAGCATTTGTATTTACTTAGCTGCTTATTATGGGTTTTCCTCCCAGCCCAGATCGCAAAGCCGGGTCCTTGGACTTTACATGGTCCACACCCCAGTCATCTGAACCACAACGGCATACTGAAATTCTGTCTTTTAGATATCTCTTGAATTAGCCCCAAGCCACCATCTCTCCACCATCTTCCTGCCCTGGCCTACTGGCTCTTCCTGCATCCATGCTCGTCTTCTCCAATTCCTCCACATATCCAAGCTAGAGACACCTTTCGAAGTGCAAGTAGGACGCACTCTTCACGGTGTTCTCACAGCTGGGCCCACACTCCCTCCTTGACAAGGCTGATGAAGCCGGCAGGGCCTGGTCCTGACCCCTCTGCCGTATCATCCACACTGAATGCTCTGACCACACATATTTCCCAAGATCAGTTAGAAAGCCGATTCCTAATAGATTCCTGTGTGAGGGTGCGCCCTGGTGGCCTTGTGGTCTAGTACACCCTGGGAGCAGTTCTATATACATCCAAAGGTCCTGGGTTCAAGACCAGGGCTGAGGTGGGGGGGGGACCACCAATGTGAACAAGTAAATAAAAATAAATGAAGTGCTTCTTCCCCCTCTGTGGAGATACTAGTATTAGCCCCATTTTATTACTGAGAATGTTTATTAGTGAAAAAAGTTAGTTACTGTGTCCAAGCTTTACCACTAGTAAATCAAAGAGCCAATTTGTCTAGAGTCTTCTTCTTTTTGAATCAAAGTAACATAGATTTACAGCACTGGTTAATTTACAGATGTAAAATTTCACACCTCATCTCTCTGTATTATACCGTAACTGCCACCAAAGATTAGTTTAAAAATATAGACTCTTCATGTATTTGCATGATGTACTCACTCAGGGGCCATGCTAATCTTCTCTGTATTATTCTGATTTTAGTATATGTGCTAACCAAGCAAACACTCCAGAATCTTGCTAAGGCTAATGAGGCTGAGCGTTACAAAGGTCTTGAGGGACTTCAGAGGCAGGAACAACCACCTTGAATTAGTGAGAGGCCAACCTGAATTCATCAGAAAAAATGTATGTCTCAAAGTTCACAGCTTTGATTTATAAAATTATCTCACATTACTAGATGAGGCATGACAGGCCTTGTTGGAGAACTGGGGTAAAAGCACCAAGAATCAGATGATCCCAGTATTTGTTTACCATCCCTGTCACAGAGGAAGCCCCTTATTTGGCCTCATCCATCTCAACTGTGAAAGGAGTTAATAAAACATTTCCCTCCTGCCACTGTATGCATGAAATCAGGTAAAAATGCCCTTAAAGTACCCATCACAGTGCCTGACAGGTAACAAGCACTAAAAAAGAAGTGTTAAATGATACGATAAGACACTGACTTATTTGATTGGATACAAATGATCTATCAAATATGTTCAGGAACTTTAAGCTTCACAACAGCTCTGTGAAGGCTTTGTCTTTGTCGTACAATTAGGACATGTTTACCAGGTGCAGGCATTGTTCTAGAGCATTTTCCTAACTCCTGTCAACACAATCCCCAGGGAGCGATGCTATAGTGTACAGCCCCCCTGGAGAGAGGAGGAACCTGAGCAAAGTTAAATAACTTGATCCAGTTCAGACAGTAAGAGGAGCAACTTGCTTCCAAGTTGCTTTTTTTTTTTTAAGGAAAGGTACAGTCAAGAATGAAGTGAGCAGGCAGGTAGGCAGGGAGCGAGAGGAGAAAGAAGCATTTATTTAGTTGTTCATCTTGGTTGTTGGCCCCATCCTAGCACGCGAATCCCCATCCTGGGGATGTACATGAACTGTGCCTGCTGGAGGCTGCAGACTTAACCGCTAAGTCATCAGGGCACGTCCCAAGATTTGTACTCTTTACCATCCTGCCTTTCAGCAACAGGCGGGGAGACAGACGCAAAGAGCAATAGACACCCACTCCTAAGAGCAAGCGCTAGGCTCGTTTCAAACTGAAAGTTAATCGCGGTGCCCAGCAGGTGGCGCCCCAGTAGAGCGCGCCTTTCGGAATTTGCAAAAGTGGTCAAAACTACCTTACCCACAATGCTGTGCGAGCATCAAGGGCGCTCTTCCAATTTAGGTGCCCGAAGTACTGCCTGTAGGCGCGCCCTGAAGAATGCATCTGTTTTTCCTCATCTTACTATTCGGAGAGCGGAAGGACCGAAACAACGCTTGTGCTTGTTGGCCTCACCTGCCCTATACGAACGTGAAGACCCTTGACCTATGACCCAAGATGGCGGCTCCCGGAGCCGTCGTGCGTGCCGCCGCGTGGAGGTGAACTAAATCCGAACACTGCAGCATGTCGAAGCTGAGCCGGGCCACTCGGGCCCTTAGGAAGCCTGAGATTGGCGGGGTGATCCGGACCATCGCCCGGGCAGGGCAGGCCACGCCCGGGCCTCCGTTGGGCCCCATCCTGGGTCAGGTGCAGCCGCGGCTGGAACGCGGGGGCGCGCGGGGGTCTCTGTCCCAAGTCGCTCTGCTACCCTCGCGCTTCATGTCCTTGGGTTGCTACACAGTCTGCTCGAACCTCAGCTTCCTCAGCCCTTCACGGGCTGTTGTGAGGCTAAAGAGGAGCGATGCACACACAGCAGTTGGTACTTAGAGCGATTGTTGGATCTAGGTAAAGAAAAGACGATGGGGGCGCGCCGTGGTGGAGTAGGGTTTGGGTCTCTGCCTCTTGCTCAGGGCGCAGCCCACATCCCAACGACCCCGGTTGGCGTCCTGGGCCGGAGAACAAACAAGATGTGCAACTAAATAAAGATGCTTCTTCCGCCTCTCTCTTCCTGACAGCTTGCCTGCTCGCCTTCATTCCTGCTTGTCCCTTTCCTTTAAAAAATTAGTATGGGAATATAGAGAAGTCAAGACGGAGGCGGAAAGGGATGGACCCTCCTGGGTGGTAAGAAGTTGACCTTCCCATACTTATCCCTATTCTTCCCTCACAGCGAGGTGTTTCCATCAACCAGTTCTGCAAGGAGTTCAATGAGAAGACCAAGGACATCAAAGAAGGCATTCCTCTGCCTACCAAGATTTATATAAAGGTGCGAAATAGACACTCTGACCTTTTTCTTTCCAACCCCCCTGTTCTTCTTAGGTCCTGGGGCTGGGCCCTTGGGGTTGCTACTTTGCTCCAGACTTGGGAAAGTTCTTCCAGTTTCTGGGTCCCACTTCCCCCACTTACAAAGTGGAGACCAAACTGCATCTTTTCTGAGCCAGCCCTGCCCTACCACATTGCACTTCTCCCCTTTACCTCTCCATCTCCTTGGGGTGGGCTTCCAGAGCAGAGTTGAGCCTGGTGGTCTCCTGCAGATTTACTTTTCCTGTGGTTTTGTGATGTTAGGGACACCATAGGAAAGTGAGTTATGGAACGGGTGGAGTGGGCAGGAAGATATAGATAGAAGGGTAGACAGAGATATGTACATATGTGTGTCTATGTATCTATATATAGATATAATTATTTTTTAAGGAAGGAACAGGCAGGAATGAAGGCGAGCAGGCAAGTTGGCAGGCAGAGAGAGGCAGAAGAAGCGCCTCCATTTTATGTTTAATGTTTATTTAGTCGTTCATACTGGTGCTTCCCCCTGACCCCAGGACTCAAACCCAGGGGTTTTGACTTGGCTCCTTCAGAGGTGATTATCCTAACCACTGCTCCACCAGGGTGTGTCTGGAAATGTATTTTTGTATTCCTTTTTCCTATTTAGCCCGACAGGACATTTGAAATCAAGATTGGACAACCCACTGTTTCCTACTTCCTGAAAGCAGCTGCTGGGATTGAGAAAGGGGCCCGGCAGACAGGTGAGGTTGGGATGGAGACCTAGAATTCTGGAGGCACTGGAAGGAAGCAGGGATACCTGACCAAGTCCTTCCTCCCAGGAAAAGAGGTGGCAGGCCTGGTGACCTTGAAGCACGTGTATGAGATTGCCCGCATCAAAGCTCAGGACGATGCCTTTGCCCTGCAGGATGTGCCCCTGTTGTCTGTTGTCCGCTCCATCATTGGCTCTGCCCGTTCCCTGGGCATTCGTGTGGTGAAAGAGTAAGTATCCTGGGGCACACAGTGAGGGAAGGACCTGGAAAGCCTTTGAGTATGGGGCAAAGCTAAGAGGGCCCATTAGAGTGGGTCACCTTCTGAGCAAGAGGGCCTTAGGTTCTTGGGTTGAGAGTCCTCATTCATTCATTTGGAATACACTTATTAGTCACCTGCTTTGTGCTGCATCCAGCTGGGAATGAAGTAGCCGTACTTGGTCCTGCTTCTTAAGAGCTCACAGTTGAAAGAAGGAGACAGACCCACAGATGGAACATTTGTTACTGGATGGTCAGTATTGAAAAGAGGAACTCTAGTGGGTATCTTGAGAACTGAGTAGGACTCCTTATTTTGCTTGGTATGTCAATAAATGTTTCGTAGAAGAGATGAATCTAAGCAGAGACCTGGAAAAGTTGGTCAGGGGCTTGGGGCAAGGTTCCAGGAAACAGAGCGGTCCCTCTGAAGGATGGAAGGTGAGTGAAGCAGAATGTTCAGTGTGGCCGATGGTGTAAGCGCTAGAGGCAGAGTGGGAAATGGCACCCGCGAGACTAAGCAGATAAGATAGGGACCAGTTGGGAAGAGCCTTCCAAGCTGCCTCAAGTTCAGGCTTGGTCCAGAGGCCAACATGGTGCCCCTCTTAGGGTTTCAGATGACCTTGGGGATTGTTTCCTAGAAGTGAGCTGTTGGGTGGAAGGGTGTCTGGCCAGAGGACTGCCGGGCAGCACTCAGCCCTTTACTTGTGTCTCGTTGCTGGTGTCACAATCTGGGTCCAGGCTGACAACTGGTGGTTTCTCAAGTGGACGGGGTTAAGCATGAACAGGGTTGGACCTTACCTTTTCCAGCTCCTTTCCTGGGAGGACAGAGATGAGTAAATTTGGTCCCTTCTCTGGGGGAGACAGCCATGCACAGCTGGCTAACTTCACTGCACAGTGTTCTGGGTACAGAGGAAGGCTGGTTATCTGGACTGGGAGACAGCTCAGGCCTCAAAGTTTGAGTTGGACTTTAAGCAGGGACTGAAAGACAAGAGTGGCATTTCTGTTCAGGTGAGCAAAAGTAGGAGGCAGGGAAATCGAGGAGCGGAGAGAGGCAGATTGATTGGGTTCTGAGACAGTGGCATGGGTACCGGGGTCTCCCTTCAGGGGCCAGCCGCTCACTCTCCGCCTTTTCACACTTGCAGCCTCAGCTCCGAAGAACTGGCAGCTTTCCAGAAAGAGCGAGCCTTGTTCCTGGCTGCTCAGAAAGAGGCAGATTTGGCAGCTCAGGCAGAGGCTGCCAAGAAGTGACCCCCACACGCCAAGATTTTGAAGGAAACAACTTGAAAACGGGCCAGCGGGGCACTGGGTTCACCGCGGTCAGAGGGGAGGAAGGGAGGTCGCAGCAGCCTGGCAGTTATCTTCCTGACTCTCTCTGTTTTATATGGATGGCAGTATTGAGCTTGAATAAAGATTTCTTTTGTCTGCATATCTCCACTCTGTCTTGGGACCCCAGGGGAAAAGGGATCAGCACTGACTGTCACCAGTGTGGACAGATATCAGCTGCCTAGGAAATCGTGTCTTCACGCAGATGGTGGTCTGAAGCTCAGCCACGCAGGGCGACTTGGCTGAGCCAGGGGTAGACCCAGGCCTTTCCAACTGGAAATGGGGAATTTCACCTCCCTGGGAGGTGACTGAGGGTGCGGAGGCTGGTGTCGCTTGTGCGGCAGCAGAAGTGTCATCTCCAGGGGACTTGCTCCCTCAACAGGAACAACTGGGAGGGCTGCCAATCACCCCGCACAACGCATCCTGGGTCCCCTGATTCTGGGCCGTGTTAGCCAAACTGTTGTGTTCACACCCTTAGACCCTCTGAGGAAGCAAAGCTTACTAAAACCTGCCTGGGCAGGAGAAGTCCTTGGGACAGCCTGACCTTTTGTTTCCTGCTGCGACCCGCGCGGCTGGTCGAAAGCGTCCCTGAGTGGAGGCTGCAGGAGCTGTAAAGACAGACAACACACGACTAGACAAGCGGGGGCCAGGCAAGACAGCGCTCTCCATTTTAGCAGCAGTGACCCCGAGCCTGGCTCCATGATTTATTTTTTAGGGCTGGGATACAATGAGGTCATGAGAATAAAACAGACAGAATGCAGGCAAAGAGCTACTGCTATCGGGATGGCAGCAGTGATGGTCGGAGGCACAGCCGCCCGGGGATCGCTGTTTTTCTGCTTCTTGCTCTGCTGATTGTGAGAACTTCTGCTTTGGGAAACTTTGCAGAAGCGGCCAGAAAGCAGTTCGCTCTCTACAGTTTCCCCACCACCACCTGGAACATCAAGGACTCTTGTTTTCTCAGCACAGAGGAGTCCAGGGGGAGAAATGGAGTCACATTTGCCAAGCTCCTGTTAGCTGCCATGCCCTTCGACACTGAGTGAGTTGGAAAGCACAGGAAAACCACCAGGAAATTAAAACATCGTGTGCTCCCTGCTTCCAGATGAGACTCCAGCAGTCTTTTTTATGTGTATATTTATATGAAATGATTTTTAAAAAGCAAGTTGGGGTCACACTCTACATACTGCTGTACTTTTTACTTCTGATGACTCTTTAGATGACTCCTTGTATGACTGTGGCGTTTAGTTCCCTCTGGGCGACCGGACTGAGGGCCTCAGTTGCTTCTGGTTGTCAGCCAGAGGCCACCCTCAGTCCTTGCAATGTGGGCCTTCCCACCCTGGACACTCGCTTCCTCAAGGCCTGGGAGGCAGGGCATGTCCTCACAAGAGGTGCGTTTGGTGTCGGTAACATGGTTACAGCCATGTAATCGCGTGCACACCATCACCTTTGCTGTGTTCTGTTGGAAGCAAATCACAGGTCACAGGTGGGGGTCCTGGGGCCACCTTAGGGTCTTTGCACCACAGGAGCCAATAGCTTGTGCGCCACGGGCATGGGGCACACCGAGTGATGCCCTCATTTCTGATCTCACCGGGGACGTTCTGGGGCCCTGGTTCAGATGTCAGTGAGGCACAGCCGCACTGTAACTCAGTTGACTAAGGTGCCGGCAATAAAAGCCAGGGCCTTGGACCGGAGACCTGGAGGTTGGAAGAAATAAATTGGGCACAGACCATACATCCCAAGGTCCTAGGTTCACCTTCCAGGGCCAATGGGAGCAACCAGTATAAGCCACTAAATAATGAAATAAAATGAAGAAAAAGCCTTCCTCCTCTCCTTGCAGTCTCTTTGCTTTCATGAAAAAAAAAAAAAGATTAAGCGAAGCGCTGTGACGTTATTTGACCAGTGAAGCGCGATGGAAGTAACGTGTGCCGAGTGTTCACTGAGCGTGGCCCCTCCACAGGGCTGCCCCTTCCCCGCTGCAGCAAGCAGAAGCCCACTGCTGGAGACAGAACTGACCCGAGGCTCAGGGGCACCGAGGGCTCCCCTGGGCCCAGGACGTGGAGCGGGAAGCAGACTGTGTTGGATTTGTCTGGTATTTGAGTTTGTTGCCGCAGCAGAACCTGGTCTATCCTGACGGTTCAGGGACAAGTTTGGGAAGTTGGAAAAGTGGAGCTAAGGCCAGCGTGGCGCACCTCTGCTTGTTTCCTTTAGGACAAATTCCTTGAAATGGTTTTAGGCCAGTTACTAAACTATTCTGTGCCTTCGTCTTCTCATCTGGAACACAGGGAAAATCATGCTTACTTCAAAAGGTGGCTGCAAAGATTCAATGAAATAAAGCATATAAGGTGTTCAGAACAAGGGTTGGGTATTACAAGTCCCCAGTAACTGGTGGCTGTTACCAGGTTCTCAAGGGGGTCTCTCCTTGGAAAGGGCTTTATGGTGCCCCCTGGTGGAATAGTAGTTTGCTCAGCGACCTTCAACCAGTGCAGTCCACACACATCCCCAGGACCTGGTTCATGTTCCAGGACTGGGGACAACCAAGATAAACAACTAAATAAAAGAAAGAAATTGCTTCTTCCTCTCTCTTCTTGCCTGCCTGCCTCTGCTCACCTTCACTTCTGCCTGCACGTTTCCTTGAAAAAAAATGGGAGGCAGGGGGACTTTAGGACACCCCAGTCTAAACTAGAACCCCCTCTAAATGATAACACTCCCATTAGAGCTGTGATTTTCTCCCACGGCACTCTGATTTTTCCCTTAACGCAGGTGGCATGCTCATTTGGACATTTTACTTTGTGTTGTTCTTCTACCACTACAATGTAAGTTCTGTAAGCCCAGAATCTTGTCTGTCTTGATTCCCGCTGCACCCCCAGCACCCAGAGCACTCCCAGATGTTGCAAATATCTGTCACAGGCAAAAGCAGGGCTCCAATGCCAGCACTTGAAGTCTTTCCGAATCCCAAACTTGAGCCCTTTCTTCCCATCCTGCTCTCAGGGCTGCCTTCTGGCGTTCGTGGGGGCAGAAGTGGGTACTTCTCTGTCCAGCAGGTGGAGCCATTGGCTAATTATTTCCCTCTGCTCTGACCCGGCTGCCAGGATGTTAGGTTTCAAATATTGGAGTTTCTTTTCAGCAGAACACACCCTCCATGGCCACCACCAAGCACCATATATGGGCTTTTCCCATATAGTCTTTATTTTTCATTTTTTAAAATTTCTTTGGTTTTAAAAGAAACTTAGAATACGTGTAGATTTCCAGAAAAGCTGTGAAACTAGCAGAATTCCCATAACACATCTTGCATGGAGATGGTATATTTGTCACAGTTAATGAGTCAATATTGACACATTCTTACTAACTGAAGTCCAGCCTGTATTCGGAGCTCCTTGGTTGTGAATCGGTGCCCTTTCTCTGATTGCTCCAGGATCCAGAACACATGCTCTGCTTTGTCCCCATGCTTCCTTGGGCTTCTCTTGCGATCACAGATTCTTAGATGCATCTCCAGTGCATGTCTTGAGCCTCTGGTCACTTAAGATTTGAAGCTAAAAGCCAGAGCCCTGTCCTCTGGGGAACTGATGATTTCCTTTTTGTGGTAGAAGTTGGGTGACTTGCTACTCAAATCCTTGGAATGATCTTCACAAATGATCCCCTCCACAAAACACTTCCAGTGTGCCTGCCACGTGCCCAGTGCTCGGTGCCAGGGTGGAGGGGAGCCAAAATGGTCCTCTCAGGCTTAAGGCTCAGTTCTTCAAGTTGGACCTCAGGAAGGCAGCGGGCAAGACTTTACCTTTCTGCTCACCCAAGGAGCCACCCAAAGGGGAAAAGGAGTGACAGGTCCCTGGGAATGTCCCACTCCCATGGGACCCCCTAGGGTATGGCACCAGAGCTGGGGGATATGGAAGAAGGGGAAGTTTAAGGGAGCTCCCAGTGATGGCCTTGGGGCTCCTGGAATCCAGCTTTCACATTTCACTTGGGGAAATGTTGGGACTCCTATGTAAGTCTCCATGCTCACCATTGCCTTCCAATTCACTGTCATAATTTCAGTCTGTTCTGTGCTCCTCTGCTGGGAAAGAGACCCTATCAGGTCCTAGCAGCATTGAGGCAGGTGAGTGACATTTTGCTTAGGCCCGTTTGACCTCAGTTCTTACTCAGTAAATAATTGGTGGAGACTGGGGGGCCCTGTGACTCAGGTGTTAAGTCACTTAAGCTGGAAGTTGGCGTACAGTCCATGTAAAGCCCAAGGACCTAGGTTTGAGACTAGGGCTGAGGAAAACAACCATAATGAACAACTAAATAAAAAACGACTCTTCTTCCTCTCTCTTCTTGTCTGCCTGCTGCCTGCTTTCATTCTGGCCTGTTTCCTTCCTCTTTAAAAAGATAATAATCATCAGTGGAGGTGGGGTTTAGGTTCAGATCTTTTTCTCTCCTAATCTTCCTCTATTCCCGCCATACCCTGAGGCTTGGAAGAAACCAGTGGAAACTTTTCCTCTTGACTCACTAGGTTATACTGCTCAGAAGTTTGGTGGAAGACCTGTTCAGGTGGAAGACCTGAAGGGGAAGAGGGTCCTGCTCCGACCCATACGTAGCCTCCTCACGGATCGGAGATGGGACCATTGGAGATGGTGACTCGCTGACTTTGGGGCCAGAGGGGACAGTCCAGGGCTTGGACGCAGATGACGCATGCATGATGCCCACCTGTGCTTCTCACCAACTGTGGAGACAAGTCACTTTTTTACCTGTGATCAGTTTCCCCATCAGTGAAATGGTGCTAACATGCAGAGACTTTACTGCAGTGAGTTAGGGTTTGAAAATGTTTGTAGGTGAAAAGCCCACACAAGGAGATGGTTATCATTTCCAATGAGAAGGTCCAGGGCTTCAAAAGAAAGAGGCTTCTCTGCAGGACCAGGCTAGAGAATGAAACTCAGGTCCTGAAACTTCAAACCCACCCTCAGGAAAACACCCAGGCACCCTCTCCACTCGGGCAGGGAGCAGGACAAGACTCTAGTGCCCTCCAATACCCAAAGCATCTTAAGGACAAGAGGAGACCTCTCTCTCAGTTCCCACTTCTCTAGCTTCTTGCAGAGGGTGGGCACACACTGTACCCTCAGACGCTGAGTGAATGAACGAAGTCACGCAGAGCGAAGAAACGCTGGCGCTGACCACAGGCCCAGCCAGACTTCGCTTCCTGATACCCGTACTCCCCACAAGGTCTCCCAACCCTCTCAGGTCCCTGCCCTTCCCTGTCCACAGCAGCACACGACATCGGGGTACCAAAAAGGCAAACTGCACTTTATTATAAAGTTGGCTACAAAGTCACCGCAGCACCACGAGGTGGCCACCTGGGCAGGCCCAGGCGGTCTGGCGGCCAGGTGAGCCCTGCACCAGGAACACGCACTCGTGCAAGCACACGTGTGACAGTGGCAGGTCTGCCTTCCTCCATCGGGAAGGAATGTAGCGTCTCTTCGCGCCCCCCACCCCGGGCGCGGGGCGCGAAAGTCACAGGAGAGCCGCCAGGGCAGCAGAGTCCATAGGAATTGAAATCCCGTTACTGGTGTGTAGAGAATTCTACGTGGGTGTTGAGAGCCCCTCGGGGCACAGCTGGCCCAGCGGACGTGGCCTTTCCCCCACCCAGGCCCAGGGGTGGCTTGGCCCCCAGGTGTGGAGAACTGGCCCAGGCCCATGGGGCAGCGCGGCGGGAAAGTGAGACTCCCCCATTTCTCCACTTGAAATCCCATTCAAGGAAACTCACTACGAGTGAATACAGATTGAAATGGAAACTGGGATCGCTTGACATCTCTAAATTTTAAAAACAAGCTCCCCTCCCTTTCCCTCCCACCTCCCCCCGCACCGCCAATCCTGCAGGGCCCAGGGAATCAGATATATCCCCCTTCAGCCCTCAGAATCCCCCCAACAGTCCCGGGGGGGTGGAGAGCAGCTCCACGTCTTGATGACAATATGCCATACTTGACGACGTTAAGTCACAGACTTATTCAAAACGTTGGTTCCCCTCCACTTCCATCTGCAGAGAGAGACAGAGAGAGAAAACAGTCAGAAGGCCATGGGAAAAGAGGGCCCAGGGGCTAATGTGGCACTCTGTTAGCACATAGTGGGAATCTTGAGTGGTCCAATGACTGAATGATTATCAGAGATGCCACAGAAAAGGGGGCAATTTGGACAGATGGAGTGAAATTGTGGTTTAGGTTTGCAAAGGATGGAGCTCTAAGCAAGGACCCTGTGATGGGGCTAAGAGTTGAGTCCCATTCTTTCCCCAAACTCCTATAAATTCTTGCTCTGAATTCCCACCCCCCATCTTTTTTATTTATTTTATTTATTTTATTTTTTTTTAGGGAGGGTCAAAAATACGGAGATAGGGCTCCAACCCCTCTTCCATAAATTTGTTGTATGACTTTAGGTAAGTACCTTTAATTTTAGGACATTGTCTTCATCTGTAAATTAGGGGCCACGAGAGCTGATCTAGGTCCCGTACAGAGTGAAGAAGCACACACCATTACCCAGGGATTCTCTAGCACTTTATCCACATCCCTAGCCTCTGCCCTCCTGGCCTACTTATCCAGAATTTCCATATTCAGTGTTTCACTAGTCTTATCCTTATGTCTACCCTGAAAAGTGGGTGATGTCATCCCATTGATCAAATGGAAGTGCAGAAGGAAGAGTTTACTCATCTAACTCCACCCATCGTCTCATTAGAAGAAAGGGACTTGATTCCTGAGCATCACGGCTAAACTCACCTTCATGGAAGCTGTCTTGAACTTGGCTCTGGAGTTGATGCAACTCATCAGTAAACCCATCATAGGGGAATGCTGAGACACCTGTCTCAAAGGCGGTTTCATATGTGGCCAGGTCCTCCAGGAAGCTGTGGTCTTCTGGGGACAGATTGTTGCAAGGCGATGGGGTCCCTCCTGGGACCGCTGCCTCGGGATCCCCGGAACGCCATTCCCCATTGGGGTCTGGGGCAGAGAGATCCATGAAGATATCTTCCACGGGTGTCTCTTCCAGGAAAATGGTGTCAGGATCAACCAGGAAATCCAGCTCCTGGCATTTCCAGGGTTTCAGGTCCAGGCTGAGCACAGGGGGGCCAGCCCCCGGCAGAGAGAGATTGGAGTCCAGAGGCTCCAGCCCTCCAAGAGGCTCCAGCCCACCCGTGCCAGCCTCTGCAGAGAAGGGCCTGTCCATGCCCTGAGCCAACTGGCTGATCTGCTGGATGAGACGGTCTATTTCATTCTGCTCCTTTTCAGAGTAATGAAAGAAACTCTGCTTGACTGGAGAGGCCTCGGGGGTGAGCAGGCCTTCAGGCACCAGAGGGACATCCACAGACAGGGGACCCCGGAGCTGGGCGAGGGCCAGTAGTGTGCAGTCCCCATTACCAGGGCTGCTAGGACTTGGGGGCAACTTCTCATAGAGAAAACTGCACCCCTCCTGGGAGAAGTAAGTCTTGGTGGGACTGGGGCTCAGTTCCTCTGGGAAAGTCTGGCTGGGGCTGTTCAGGTGTGCTTGGAACGCTGTGCTGGGAGGAGTCAGCTGCTCATGGGCAGGGCTGCCCAGAGGCTCTGCGAAGGTGGCAGTGCTGGGAAGCAGCTGCTCTGGGAAGGTGGAAGTGCACGGAGTTAGCTGGTCCTCATAGCTTCTGGCTGTGGTTTCGGTCAGCTGGCCTTGCAGTGGGCTGGTCAGTGGGTCCGGAAAGGTTGCACTACTGGGTGTCAGTTGATCAGGGAAGGCTGCAGTGCTTGGAGTCAGCTGTTCTTGAAGAGAGCTGGATGGAGTGGGTGAGTGGGTCTGGAAGGGCTCGTGAAGGCTGAAGAGGAAGGCGCAGCCTCCCAGCTGGTGGGGTGTGTAAGGTGGGGTACACACAAGGTCCTTGCTCAGGTCTGCTTGAAGAGAAGGCTCGGCACCAGGCGGGAATGTCAGGTAACTGAAACCCAGCTCTTTAGAGGGTCGGGGAAGCTCTTCCGCTGCTGAGACAGCCCCCAGCTCAGGAGCACTGGGGAAACTGGTGCTTCTGGGAGCCCCCAGGGCTGGGGTGAAGAGAGGGTTAGGGCTCGAGCACTGTTCCTGGGTGAGGATATTTTCAGGGAAGGAGGGCAGCACAGCTGGGGTGCTCAGAATATAGGCTGCCTGGGCGTTTTCAGAGCTCAGCTGCTGGCGGAGGCTCCAGGCTTCCGTGTCACTGGAGAAAGTAGGAGAGGCAGCCCATTAGGGTTTGGTGTCCATTCCCAGAGTGGTTCCCTGATTTGCATCCCTTCTGTGCACCCCTCGGCTGGCCCCCAGGCTCCTGCCTTGCAGCTCACCTGATGGGGTAGTTATTGGCAGTAATGGTGCCCTCTGGACCTTCTGAGTAAAACAGGCAGTAAATCCATGCCCAGCCTCCAGACTTGGCCTGCAGTCTCACCACTATCTCTGCCTGAATATCTCCACTCTCAGCCACTGAGGGGAAAGGAGAAAGGTAGAGGTGAGTTAGGATACCGAGCCAACAACACCAGCTAAGTGCCCCCTTTCTGACCTCTCCTGTGAGATGGGGTGTCCATGACATCCTTTTTTCTGACTACCCTACCTTGTACCACTCAGCCACCACTTGACCTCACCACATGGAGTCCCCCAGTTATGGTTTTCTTCTCACCTTGTCTCCTCACCCTAATGGTCACCCTATAGCATCTAAAACTGTTGGCCCCTGGGATCTCCACGATCTCAGTCTAGACTACAGTCCTTGCTCAGTCTCCCATGCCCAGTCCCAGCTCCCTGTTTTGTCCCCGGCCTCTGGACACTCACACAGGCGGTAGTGTTGAGCAGAAGCGTGGCCCAGGTCCTCGGGGTGCAGCAGTCCATACCATGATTTACAGAGCAGTTCACTGCGCTCAAAGCCCAGGTAGATTAGGACACTGGGAAAGCGAAAGGGTGAGGTCAGCTTTCTGTTTTTCCTGCTTGATACCCAGGCATCTCATCCCTCCCAGGTTCACTGCCCCTTAAACCCCGTCCTCCCAGCCCCTGACTCCAGTATCTAGGGACCCCTCGTCTCTGACTCGCCTTCCTCCTGGGATATTAGCATTGGACTTACCTGTCAGAGATGTCCAGCAGGGCCAGGTCCTTAGCATGACGACTCTGGAACATTGCAAGGAAGAGCGAGGCAGGGCTGGGGCCAGGGCCAGGGCGGGGTCGTGGCTCCAGTGGGGCACAGAAAGCTGTAAACACAGGGTTTCCTGCCCAGTAGGCTCCAGGTGGGTGAGCATGGAATCGGCCTCGAAGAAGCACCAGTTTGTTGCCGGCACTCTGGCGCCTGAGGGACTTGGAGGTGTTGAAGCGACAACGGAAGAGCCGGTCTAGGTGAGTAAAGAGAACAACTGATGAAAGGCTGAGAGAGATGCACGTGGGGAGGAGTGGAGAAGCAGGAGGGAGATGGGATTGAGGAAAGGAGAAGGGAATTCTTACCTGTGTCCAGGGCAGCATGCAGGGTGAGCTGCTGGCGCACAGTTAGGTGGTCAGCTGGATCAATGATATCGTAGATACTGTCACCCTGGGCAACCAGGTCCACCTGGAGGAAGTAAAATAATTGATGACCATTAATGAAAGCAACGAGAGCCAATGCCAGGGCAAAGCTCCTTGCAGGGAAGAACCCTTCCCTCCCCGGGAATTCTCAGGTCCTCAGAAGTGGAAAGCTCATTGCTTCCTATGTGTAGCCCAGCCCGAGCTGGGGGGACCCACAGAACTCACCATGGAGTGGCCCAGATGCTCGCTCACACTCTCAGACAGATACAGCAGCTTCCCCTCAGCTGTGAACACAAGCAGGAAGCCAGGTAATGCTGCCACGATGTCTTCAAGCTCTTGAGCTGAGAGAAGCCCTGTGGGGCCCGCCAGAGGAGTGCCTGTTGGTTGAGAAGGCATGGTGAATCAGAAGTGAGATTGGGAGGCAAAGCAAAAGTGAGGAAGACATGGACTGAGTTTCAGAAAATTCAGAGGAACTGCCACTGCACACACCTGTTGACCCACTGCCTGCAGCTCTTGCCCCAGGGAACCTGTTGCTGGCTCTCCGCAGCCAGCGAGCCTTTGGACTTCTATGTCAGGGCCTGTACTCCCGCTGTCCTGGGTTTCAGAACTACGGACAGCGCTCCAAGCCCGCACCCCGATCCCGGAGTTCAGCACCGCGGGCAGCGCCTCCGCACCCGGTGTTGCTGTCAGCACCGCGGACAGCGCTTCAAAGACGGCTGAGGAGCCCTTCATCGGCGAGAACCGGGAGACGCTTCCCCAGGCTTTGGCGGTTTCATCCCTGCAACTTCCCTGCTTTCCTCCGGGGGCTGCCGGAGCGCCTCTGCGCTGGAGGGAACTGGAGCCCTTCTGTGGCGGTTCTCCTCCTCCCGTATGTCTGGTCTGGTACTAGGAACACTATCATGCTCTCTAACCCTCATCCAGAACTAAGGTGAGGTCTGGACAGAGCTCAGGAGGGAAAGTAGGGTGTCCTGAGTTCCCCCAAGTCCCTTCTCGCCCCAGCTCAACAACACGCTGCCCTAGACATGCGGCAGTCCCTGCGAGTTCCCTCGGCTCCACCGTCCCCGGTGCCCGCCAGTTCGGGTCTCTGGTAATCCCAGTTCGCTCACCTCCAGCGAAGAAGACACCCTTGCGAGTGTAGATACAGGCAAGACTCATAATGTGAAGGTAGGATAGCCGGACCTTGTCCGCTTCGGCTAGCGGCAGCAGCTCCTTGAGGTTCCGGATCTCAGCGTTGATCTGGTCGCGGCGCGCCTTGGAGGCGCCCTTGGTGGAGCGGTACATGACTAGCGGCTTCGGAGCTCCAGCTCGGGGCTCCGAACACCTGCGTTCCCGTCCCGACGCGCCGGTGGCTTCCTCTTCCTTGCTTCCCCGCTCTCGCTCAGGTTCTCACTCTGCCTCCTCTCCCGGGCTCCGCTCGGCTGCGCTGTCCCCCTCGCCTGCCTGGTTCTGCCTTATATAGCTCTTGCCAGGCGTGGGGGGCTCGTTTAAAGAAGGGGGGCGGGAAAGCAGGAGGCTGGGCTAAGCAAACTGCAGCGGGAGCCGCTGACTGGAGGGGGGGTGGTGTGCTCCTCCTCCCTCCCTGGCTTCCGACGTCATCCCATGACGTAGAATGAGAGCGGGAGGGGGGCTGAAGGGAGGGGGAGACGGAGGCTGCAGAGGGGGCTGAGGCTGGCGGCTGCTGAGCCGAGAGAGGCGCTGCTAAGAAGGTCTGAAAGGGTGCAGAGACCCAGGCGTCCGAGTGTGTTTGGTTGCGGAGTGACAGGCTCAGTGTTGAGGTGGTCTGAAGCCCCTGGAAGGAGAATCCACAGAAGGCAAGGAGGGCTGCTCTCCACATTTTTACAAGAACTCAGGGAATGAGGAGGGGCTGGGTGGTCCACAAATTCCCCTTTGCTGTTTTCCAGACAAATGTCAGTTTCCCATGGAGGAAATAGGACGTTCCTTGGCCCCTGTGGAAGCCTGTTAGGATTTCTCTTTAAGGATTTCTCAATTGGGATTCCCTTAGTCACTTTCAAACAACAAATCTCTCCCCCCACCCCCACCCCATACCCATTTTCAAACCCATGCCTTGGTGCTTTAGCAGTGGGTGTTACATGGGGGTCTATGTTCCTAGGATGGGGTGGAGAGGGGTCTTGAGCAAGATGGACTAGCCGTATTTGGCCTCCTTAGTTCTGTTTTCCCAGTCAAGAATAGGAATACTAACACCAGCGTTCTGGTCTGCAGTGATTCCTCGTTTCCCTGTCAACTAATTAACCAGTGACCGGGAAACTGAGGCAGGGTCCCAGGGCATGGTGAGGATCTGAGTCTGACCTAAAGCATCCCTCCCCCACTCTGCCTGCCCACCAAACGGAGCGGTTCCCCCCGCCCGTTTGCCAGCCTCGTCTCCAGCGGGCCGGGGGCGGGGGCGGGGCCGGGGGAATCCCAGCTCCATATTAGGACTGGAATCCTCCGGCGGCTGCCGCGGCGGCGGCGGGCGGGGCCTGGCTGCCTCCGCACCGCTCCGGAGGGTTCCCCTCGCCCCCGCCTCTGGCGGGGAAGGTGGGGAAGCAGAAGAGAAGCGAGGGGGGGGGATGTACTTGGCTCCCCAGGAGCCCTGCACCTACCAGGGACCCCTTAAATCCACCAGGCTGTCCTCCAGAACCCTTGGAAATCTCCTCCACCTTCAGAGCTAGAACTCCAGACTGTCTCTCCACCTTCCACTCTCCACAGCCTCCCATCCTCCACCCCAACCTATTCATTCATCCCATTGCCTGCTGGTGGTCGGCCTTGGTTTTGTGCACCCCCTTCCCCTTCCCCCAACACACCTCTGTTCTCTTCTTTTCTTTGTCTCCAAACCATTTAGCCTTTGCCCTATGTTCCTCTTTCTTCTTTTTCTTTTCTACAAATGATTGCTTTCACCAAGGCCAAGGGTGCCACTCCTCCCCCAGCATTCCATAAAAGGAGAAGGAAGTGGGGTGGGGGACATTTTATCTAAAATCTCATTTGGTAGAGTAGAGGTATGTGAGAAATCACTTGAGGGTCTTGAAATGAGGTCATTTAAAAACTGGTGGCCTAGTGGATAAGGTCACAAGATGTAGTCCACATACATCCCAAGGACCCATGTTCGAGACCCAGGGCCTGGGGGAACAACCAAAATGAGTAACCAAATAAAAATAAATGTTTCTTTCTCCCCTCCTTGCCTGCCTGCCTGCCCACCTTCATTCCTACCTGAACCTTTCCTTTAAAAAAAAACTTGGGGAGAGGGACTGGCCTGATTTTGGAAATTCACATAGGAAGGGAGGAGATTCTGACACCGAGAAGAAAAATTTGGAGCATCAAGGAATTCTTCACTTCTCCTAGAAAGGGAAGAAACTGAGAAGAAAATTGTCTGAGAAGGGGTGTCTGGGTGGCTTTATCTTGACCTTGTGTGCCATTTTGGTAGAGGTTGGGGTCATGCTCATGAACCACCCTTTGCTCCAAAGCACAACTGGGATGGAAGGAAAGGATGTGTGTGTGTGTGTGTATGTGTGTGTGTGTGTGTATGTGTGTTGTCACTACCTCTAACCCTATTAACCTGGGTGACAGAGACATGGTTCCATGAGGAAGGACATCTCTGTTCCACTTTCATCTCTATCTGATTCCTGATGTACTCACCCATCCCTCCCTCAAGTTCTGTTCAAGGACAACCTTGATCTTTGGACCCCACTTTTGGTATGAAAATCCAGGGCACTGGTCCTATTTTCTTCACCAGTAGATGCTCCAGCCCTTGTTGGGGACATTCTTAGGGTCCCTCTCCACAATAAGAGATGTGTATTGGTTGGGTTCAGCTGGCCTCCAGGGAGGCATGCAGAGCCAAGGCATAGAATGAGGCGCCTGGCGCTGTCCATGGTACTGAAAAATCAGCAGCCTCATCTTAGAGCCCACTGCCTGGATGGAACATCTGAGCAGCTTTGAGTCCACATGGGTCTCAGAGTGAGATCCTATTTGGCTGTCTCGTTCTCTGGGGATGAATATGGAGAGGGTCACAGAGGGACAAGACTTCTGAACTCTAGGAGCAAAGTAAATAAGGGGGAACACTAGGCCCAAGGGAAGAGTCAATGTATTTTTCCAGGAGAGTGAACTGGGGTGAGGGGAGCACTCTAAATAGAAAGAAGGGTCTAGAAGGGGGCAAGGGAGTGAGTAGAGAAGGGTTCATCCTAGTTTGCCCACTCTGATTCAAGTTAAGAAGCTCTGATGCCCTAATGTCTCCTCTCCCTAGGCCGGCTCCCACTCCCCTTGCCACCCACCTCCATGAAGCTATTTTTAACTGTGCAGAACCAAAAATAGGTTGGCAACAGCTTCAGGCCCTGGGAGAGGAGCTATTTATATCATCAGTGATGGTTCCAAAATAGCAAGCAGGAGGAGGGGGGCGGCTGGCACGCTAGAGAGCCTGGCCGCTGCTAAAAATACTAACAATGTGAGTCATCCTGGCCTGGCTGAGTCACCCCACTCTGCCCCCCCCAAGCGGCAGCAGCAGCAGCAGCAGGAGGACAGACTAAGAATTGGAAGCGGAGATGGGGGAGGTATCAGAGCTTAGTAAGGAAAAGTGTACAAGGAAGTGAATTAGGAGAGGGTCTTCAGGGTGGGTGCACAGAAGGGATCGGGACAGCAGGAGCTGCTCAGCCAAATGCACTGGGTGAGGCTGCAGCATTCCCAGCCATGCACTGCTGCTCGGGGAGGCTCGGGCGATTGAAGGGAAGGAGCCAGGCTATGAGGACACGCTCGTGTGTGCCTGTCTATTTGACTGTGACTGTATTTGCATGTCTCTGTGTCTGTCTGCATGCGTCTTTGTAGCTGTCACGTGTACCCCTGTCTGTCTATGCACTGGCCTATACTTGCCTTTATTCAAAGTGCAGTCTTCCTTAGCTGTGTCCAGGATGCCCCGTGTGCTGCGTGGTTCTGTGTGTGCCTGTGTGCACTTAGATGTTTCAACTTTGTGTGTCTGTGTCCTTTGAGTCTGATCTGGGTCTTTTTCTCTTAACCTCCAGGGGCTTGTGGGGATTTGCATGCAACTCAGCCTCAATGTACCTTCTTAACCCCTCTGATGTCACTTGTTGGGCTTTTACACACCTATCCCTTACCTCTCCCCACCCAGCATTTCCCCTTGTTTCCAGCCCTTGGCCCCCATGGACTTATGAATCTCTCTCTGTTGCACGCAATCTATAATAAAAAGATGGAGGAAGGGGACCCCGGGTGACCTCTCCCATTTCTCTCAAACCATTTTGAATCCTCCCTGGCCTGCAGGAGTAAGTGGTTTTCCATCGCTCCATATTTGGGGAGCTGAGGGAAGAGAAGGGCTTTCTTTAGTTCTAAAAAAAAAAAAAAAAAAAAAAAATCCTGGTGTGGGCACAGGCATGCGCAGTGAGTACAGGCACACGCACGCGCACGCACGCACACACACACACACAACTGAGAGAACGAGAGAAAAAAATACCAAGGTCCCTTCTTCACTGAGAGGAGCTCTCCATCTGTTGCCATAGCAACCCGCCCACTCCTTCCCCCAAAAAATCACCAAGAAGAGGTGATGGCATCGAGAAGGGATTGGCTGATTTCTTGCTTTATTATTTTTCCCGAAAAAGGGCTTTTTATAGGAAGAACAGGCCGTGAGATCCCTTGCTCTTGTCTTGCACAGCCTTATTGGGAACTTGAAGGGTCATCGACCCCCTCCCACACACACACCTCTATGAGAAAAGAGAAAGTGTATATTTTCCAGAAGTTTCAGGAAGAATGACCTCCTGTGGGGGGCAGCTGGAGGGCGGGTGGAGACTGTGCTTCTTTGGTGCAGCATGAAGATTCCTGATTAGGACAGATTTCTGGGCACATGGGGCAAGGATCAAGGTGAATCCTGTCTTGCCCTGGACAAAGGTATCTATGAAGATAAAGGGGGAGGAGGGAGAGAGAGAGAGACAGAGAGAGACAGAGAGACTATTACTTATTACTGGATCACCTGATGGGTCTTCGGAGCAGATGACAAGATGCCAAAGCGGGCAAACTTTCAGTGGTGTTAGACTGATAGGTGACCAGATGGCTCAAGAAAAATCCATGAATGCAACTGATGGGGCTGTGAGTCACCAGTAGACCTCAGCTGTGTCCAGGACTTGGACCCCAGGGAAGCTGGGGCTGTAAGTGAATGATCTAGGGGAGCGTTGAAGCTCAGCTTTCCTAACTCTAGTCACAGCCTGAGTCTCAAAGGCCTCCGAAGCCTGGCCACCTGCCACTGCAGCCACCACGTTCTCCAGTGAACTGTTGCCTCCTGCCAAATGACTGGAAGGTAGAGAAGAAAGGATTCCTCGTTTCCTCCTATGCTTGGCTTGCTACTGAAATGGGGTCATTTGGAGTTGAGGTTGGAAAACCAGACCAAGAATCTGACTCAAGAGACTCCTGCCCCTTCCGTTGGGCCTCAGTAGACTAGGTCATGGCTCAGGGAGGGGTGAGCTCTGTTGGAAGTGACGTGATGGAAGAGAGATGAAAGACTTCAGATTTGCTCTGACCTACTAGACCTGTTCTCAAGACAAATATGATAATAGTACGCTTATTTGACACATAGTGAAATGGAGGATCAGAGACAAAAGAGGACTTATTCAGTCACACTACAAGTCACTGGAGATGCTAGGTCTTTAGCCCAGCACCTTTCTCCCAGGTAAGGGTTCTTTTTTAACACCCTGCTCTTACAGAGCAGGGATCTGTGAACTCTGGCCTGCATGACAGTTCTGGCCCATGGAGTGTTTTTGTAAATAAAGTTTTATTGGCACATAGACATGTGTTCTCCTTTATATATTATCTATGGCTGCCTCCACTTCATCGTGCAAAGGTGAGCAGTTGCAATATGGCACAGAAAGCCTAAACTATTTACTAACTGATCCTTTATAGAAAGTTGGCCATCTTTTAGAGGAGAGGATAACTTCACACTAGGAATATCTTGCTTGACTCTCTTTTTCACCCAGAGACTCTCTGAACCCAAGGTGTAGCAGTCTGTCATTTCATCTCTTTTCAGTCTTCCAAACATCACAGAGCAGCAGTGTCCTCATACACCTTAAAGGAGGCTGGGAAGTCCTAGATACACTACATAATTATGAGCTTCTATCCCCCTTTTCTCTGTGTGGATATAGCCTCTCCTTGTGGGAGTGGCGGGCCACCGAGGTTCCCTTGACATGATTTTGAATGTCAATGAAGAGGCAGGTACCCACTTCCAATCCTGATCCGAAGCCCAGCCTTGGGGCTGCACTTCTGGGGGGGGGGGTGATCACACATAGGGGTGATTAAAGTATTGTCCTGAAGGAGGAAAATGACATTAGGTGGCATCTCAGACTCTTGGAGCCTCCAGTATAAACAAAGGGAAGAATTTCTATAACCTTCTCAGAGGGGTTTTTTAACTTTCCCAGGGTCACAAGTGACTGAGATTATCTGGAATTAGAACCCAGGTTTCCTGATTCTGACCTCTCTCTCTCTCTCTCTCTCTCTCTCTCTCTCTCTCTCTCTCTCTCTCTCTCTCTCTCTCTCTTTTACTAGACTGCTCTTTTGAATCAGTGAGTTTAACACCATGCAAAGCTTTTCTAACAGAGTTTCAGATACTTCCCCAGTGCTGGGTCAAGTGTCCCCACTGGATGCAGAAGAGAGCAGTCCTCCCTGGGTGGCTCAGTGGCTCTATCTTCTGCTGCACCTGAGATGGCGGTTTTCTTTCTCCTAAGCCTCTTCATCATGTTATCACTCCCCACTCCTGTTGCACAAGGAAGTATTCCGAACATTTTATCTATTTATGGTTATGGAATCAACAAATCTTGTGTGAAGAGATTACACACGGGCACCCACGCGGGGAGCTGGTTTGAGCTGCCAGGAGAAGGGGCTGAGCAGAGCAGGTGAGGGACACCCTGGGGGTGCAGCTCAGCTGGGAGAAGATGAAGTTTCTCAGGGCAAGAGCCTGCAGGCATGGCTGAGAGAAGAGGGCACTGGGAGTACAAGGAGGAATCTGACCAGCCATCCCAAGGAGAGAAAGAAGCTCACCCACTGAGAGCACTTGGAGAATGTAGAGCAGGGACAGTGGGGGGACAGGAGTGTGGGACGATGACCTTGCCCTGGAGCACCCGATGTCAGTTGTGTTTCAGAGTCCTCTCCACCACCACTTTCCTCACCCTGCTGGTCCCCAGCTGGGTCCTGGACCCCTCCTTGGTGTCTCACACAGTCCCCGTGCTTCCCCACTGCACACTTCTCATCCCATATTGTCACTGCTGTTTACTCCTCTGTCCCCCACCAGCCTCTGGTCTCGTAGTCTCTGCACCCAGCACAGGGCCTGGCCCAGAGTGGCCACAGGTAACGCCCCAAGCACACACATTTGAAGGCTGAGTTTGGGCCCTGTTCTGTTCTGACATCAAGGATGTCATGGCTCTGACACAGGGCTGGGTCCCAACCTCATGGAGCATCCAGGCTGGTGAGGAAGTGAAATGGTGACCCAGCCACTTAAGTGGGATGACAGGTGTTTGTGAAGATGGTCGCAGGGTGTTCGGGGAGAGTAAGAGTGGAAATGACTGAGGCAGGGAGTGGTTCCCTGAGGAGGTGTGATTGCAGAGTTGTTGGGTGTCAGGTGATTGGCTAAAGGGCCAAGCTGTGCTGGTGGGGATGGGGGCACCCAGGCCTACAAAAGAAGCCCCTGGGCCCGAGTTAACAGATGCACAATGAACAGGGCAGGACAGCACTGCTCAGGGCAGCCCCACTGGGACAGGGCTGTTTGTCTCCTGGGCCACAGGCAGGGCCCATGAGGGTGCTCAGCCCCAAGCAGAGGTGGGTGGGAGGAGTCAGAGAAGTTGTCCCTGGAAAGGCAGGCAGGTGGCAGGAGAGGCTGGCTGGAGTGAAATGCCCACACAGAGTCCTGATTCCTTTGGGCAAGTACTTAGCCTCATGTGGCTCAGTTTACCCATCCATTTAAGAGGGATGTGAGGAGAATCAAATCATCTATGTCAAAGGATTGATGTGAACAAGGAATGAACTAAACACCCAAGCACTTGGCACAAAGCCTGGCACAGAAAGGGGCACAATAAATGGTGAATGAGGGGAGGTTAAGTGTCATCATCGACACTTTGTGAAAATTATCTTTGAAGAAGGGGCTGAAGAGAAGACATGGGGTGACTCAGGAGGGGGCACATGCCCTGTCACTGTCAGTGTGGAAATAGAGTGCCCACTGGCTCTTGAAGCCTCAGTCCCGCCTGGTTGAAGGGCACCAGATGGGCTGGGCCAGGCTGGGGCTGCAAGGACCCCAAGAGAAGGTCAACGGCGACAGCTGGGGTCTGGAGAGGTGGAGGTGGGGCTGCAGAGTCAACTTGAGGCTCCAGCCTGGGTCCCGATGCACCTCTTCCATGGTCACCCCCTCCCACACTGCTCCGCAGATCAGGGACGAGGTTCTACATGTCAGCCTGGGTTCAGCAGGCAGCTCCCCTCACCGTTTTTCTAAAAGCCAGACTGACCGTGTTCCCACAGCTAAAACCTCCCAGGGTGGCCTTCACTCCCCATTATTCAGAACTCCTTCTGCCCATGGGGCCTTGACCACCATCGGCTCCAGGCAAGGCTCTCCTTGTGATGACCTGAAGAGACTCGGCAACATCAGAGTTCACAGACGAGGTGCTTCCCTGCGCCTTACACACCAAATGTGCACAGCAACCCATTCAAACATCATGGCGACCCTCTGGTGGGTCAGCTGTTATTACTCCCTCTGGCTCTGGGTCCAGCAGAGAGGAAGTCAGCAGGGAAGGGTCCACAGGACCTAGGAGACAATGATGGGGTTCAGGGTGGGGCAATCATGGGAAAGGAGTGGGTCTGGGACTGCATTGGTGACCAGTGACACTCTAGGAACAAGAAGAGACCCGCAAGGGTAGAGAATGGTGACACCCCTGTGGGCACACTGGAGCTGCAGGGTGTCAGCTGGACCATGGAGCAAAGGGGAGGGCAGCAGTTATGACAGGTGACAGAACAGCTTCCAGAATCAGGAAAGGATGAGCTGGGGGAGGATGGTGGGGGGGATGCCTGGGAGCTTGGACTGTCCCACTGAAGGGGTCAGGCTGGAAGAGCCTCTAGGAGGCCTCAAGGATTGGACCCGGGCCCATCAGCGGGCTGTGTCTATGACGGGAGGACTGAGAGACAGACTGGCTGGAGCCCTGCCACCAGCCCATGGTGGTGGTGTGCAAGCCCCTCCCCCTCTCGGGGTCTCAGTTTCTCTACTGCAGAATGGCAGTGGGTTGGACTAGCTGGCCGGAAGTCCCCTCCCATCTCCAGCACTCAGCATCCTGGACCAGGTCCCACCTGGCCAGTGCTCTGCGGGCTTCAGAAAATGAAGCCCTGACACCGTTTCAGGTGGGAATGAGCCCATGTGCCCAGCTCAGGCCTGGGTCTGAGGACTTGTGGAGGATCAAGTCTGTGGTTCTGGATGGGCAGGGTCCCGTTGGGTCCTGGAGATGCAGCCTATGTGAACACGGCGGGGAAGCAAGGGCTAGATTTCCCTCTTCAAACCCAACCCATTAGGGGCCACTCTCAGCGGTCTGTGCCAGGCGCACCAGGGGACTCACCGTCAGAGGGACTGATGGGTGTGTAAGACAGGCCCCCAGGTTGTCCTCACGTGGTCTGGACAGCCCGGGGCTCAAGCAAGTACTGCCTCCTTCATTCCTTCACCCCAGCAGTATCCACAGAAGCTGGTCAAACACCCCATTGCCAAGAACCGCAGACTCCACCTGGGTGACTGAGGCCTCGTGCAGAGGGCGGACAGCCTAAGCACACGGCCAACACTGCGTAGAGGTGGACCCTAAACCAGTTCCCGGCCCGTGCCACAGTGGCCTGTGTGACCCTCTCAAAGTCCCATCCCTGGGGTCACAGGGCAGAGTTCTGTGAACAGAGAGGCAGGAGGCAGGGTTCTGGGTCCTCGTCTCAACAGTGCACTGACTTGCTGCGTGAATGTGGCTGAGTGTCTCTCCAGGGCCACTTCAGTGTCCCCTTCTATGCATTGACGGCTTGGCCCTGGCACTGGAGGCTCTTTGGAAGGCCCTTCAGGGCTGCAGGGCTCCCTGCTTCAGAGCGTGGACTGCTCACCTCTGCCAGATGTGGTGCCCACAGGTGCGGGCCGTATGGGATCCATCTCTGGGTCCCTGGCCCTGGTCCACAGCAGGAGTCCTGAGATGCAGGAGCCTCCCTAGCTCCAGGGCATGAACTTCTCAGCTGTTGTCAGGGCGTCCTGGTCACACACCCCTGAGCGGGCACCATCAGGATCAGACAGGAATTCACGGAGCTGAGTCTACATGGCTTTGGGGAGCCCTGCCAGAGCCCACAGGACAAGCCTCCTCCCAGAGGCTGACTGGCACTTGCAGACAGCCTGGAAGAGGTTTGGTCCAGAAAGTTTCAGAGGGCCAGTGGGCTGCAGGAAGCTGTTGATGGAAGCAGACATTTGCAAGTGGCCACCTGGTTGGTTGATCATGGGTCCACTTCATTCAGAAGCTAGTCCAGCGTGGCATCGGTCCAGAAAACACACCTGGGTCTGGATTGTCCAGCGTGGCATCGGTCCACAAAACACACTTGGGTCTGGACGGTGCTGAGGAAGAAGAAGTGTTTGGGGTGGAAAGATAGGCTACCGGCCTCCCTGCTGGGTGCTGGGCAGGGACAAGTGACTGTCACACTGTGACAACTACTCTCAACATTGAGGAGCAGGCTCCTGCACGCCTGTGTGCTCCAGGAAAACGCTATATGACTCTGGCCACGACACTGCTCTTCTCGGCACCTCAGTTTCCCTTTGGGTTTAATGAGTGATCGGAGAAACTGGTAGGAGGCTTTCCAGCTAAGACCCTCACCTGGCCCCAGGCCCCGCCCAAGGGGAAAATGGCTAAGGCAGGAGACTGGAGAGGGGCGTGTGTCTCCAGAGAGCCAGGGTGCCCGCGGGCAGTGAAGTCCTCACCTGGTGTTTTCACTCTGTGCCCTCGTCCGGAGAGACTCCCCAAGCGCTAGGCCTGGCATCTTGTGTCCTTCCAAGGCGCCTAGAGAAGCGTCTCCCCTGCTGGGGGAGGGGAGACTGCAGGTCAAGGTCAAGACCTCCTTTCTCCACTGTTGAAGTTTCCCTAAATTGGGTGGAGGGCGCTGGGATGGGGGCGCTAAGACGGGCTTCCAAGGCCCAGGCCCGCGCTGGGCTCGTGGTTCGGGGGCGGGGGCAGCTCCCGGGCTCTGGCGGAGCCGCCACTGCGCCGGTTGCCTTTAAAAGGCGCCAGGGCGCGCGCATCAGCAGAAGGGCTGCGGCTCTCTTCCAAAATAGGCAAGAACTGGGAGACCGCGGGAGACGAGCTCGGAGCAGCACAGACGTCACCCGGGGCCTCCCTCCCCACCGCCCGCATCATGTCTCCATGGCAACGGCGTACCGTGCCGCAGATGAATGAGCTACTGCGAGGCGGAGAGGAGCGCGCAGAGATGCGCCCTCCCTCTTTCAGGCGTCGCCACAATGAGGCTGCCCCGGGGAGCGGGGTGCAGTCGAAAAGCCTCCAAGAGCTGTTCATTCCCAGCGTATCTGATTGTCTCGGGGCCCGCTCAGTAACCCCCTTTGGGCCAGGGCTCCTCGGCTCCCAGGGTTCCCCTAACCCGCATCTCCCCCGTCAGCCACCGTCTGCTCCCTAAAGTCTGCAGAAAACAGACATGCGGCTTAGCGCCACCACGTGCTTACCGATGGCACTGCGTCCGCTGAGCTTGTGACTGCGGTTCCGCAGTCTATTTCGCCCTCTGGCGGTCTAAGAGGGAAGCGCATAAAAGAGCCCCGCGGGTACGCTCTGGTGGAGTACGGTTGGGTCAACCGCCTCCGAAGGAGCAATCCACCAGACTCTGGGTTCGAGTCCAGGGTTCAGGGGTGAAGCAACCAGTGTGAACAACTAAATAAAAACAATTTTAAATGATAGATGCTTTTTCCTCCTCTTTCTTCCTGCCTGCTTACTCGCCTTTATTCCTGACTGCCCCTTTCCTTAAAATAAAACAAGCGCTCCACCGTCTCTACACTAGGACCCTAACGAACCAAGGCGTCATTATTAATCAGTAGTGCTAGCTGAGTGCTCTCCATATGTTGGTCTGGAGGAGTGAGGTGTGATGAATGCAGGCTAGAAGGGAAGAAGACGAGAGACTGAAAGGATAGGTATTTTTTTAGGAGTTTCTGTGTGTGAAGTTCTGGCTCCGGACCCCTGCAATAAAGGCAACCATGCAATAAAATGAGTCACACGACCTCTTTGGTGTCCCAGTGCAGATACGGGTTATGCTTAGTCTTCCGTAGCCTAATAAGGGTGTGACAGCATTCTGTCTAAAAGAACACAAATACCTCAGCTAAAAATACTTCCTGCCTAAAACATGCTAACCACCTTTCTGCTGGTCAGACTCTGAGTTGCATGCTTCCATTCTCACAGAAACCAGATTATTATTATTATAGTATTATTATTGCAAGTACTTCAACTTATCATTATTACTGCTACTACTGCTGCTACCATTTTACAGGTGAGGAAAACAGGCTGAGAGAAGTTTCAGTTTAGCTCAGGACCCCCAGTGAAGGGGCAGAACAGCCCCCTGACTGTAGGAAAAGCACCTCTTCACTTCCTCCCCCATGACCTCTTTTAACCCACCTCAGAGTTTCTTGAGATAAGAAGAGCAACATTCATTCAAATTATTCCCATTCTACAGATAGGAAGACTGAGACTCAGAGAAAGGAAATGTATTGCCCCAAATTTCAGACACTGTGCACAGAACCCTGGTCTCCAGACCCCTGATCTAAGGACTTTAAGGGGAGGTGTCTGGATAAAGTCCATCACAGCCCAGGGAGACCTGGTTCTGAGCTGGAGAAACTGAGGAAACTCACCCACTCAGGGCCCCTCCTCCAACTAGCAGACGTCACTCAGGGTCAGGGACTCTTGTGTCCCAAGATTTTGAGAGTTCACAGGTGTCAGAGGCTACAGCTTCTCTCCAGATATGTGAGTGTGTGTGCAGATGTATTTACATGGAGAGATGGGTGATATTGTCACATACTATCTCCCATACGCTGCGCATCTCGTGCTAGTGTATGTGGTCCGGCTCTCGCTCTAGAGGCAGATCTCCCGGTTTCCTCTGATGTTCTTAAGTTGACTGGCCTTATTTCCCGGGGTCTACTGCTTTCTTATTTTCCCTGCAGGGAGGCTGACTCATGGGGTCTTTGAGGATGCGGGTGGTGTGTTCTTGCTCCTTATATTTGGGGGCCCAGGAGCACACCTGTTGCCTTGTCTTCTTGTAAACTTTGTCCTGTGGTTTGGTTTTATTATCTAGTTGCTCTGATTTGAAGTGGAGAATTGTGAGTGTCCATGGAGATTGAAAACCTGGCCTGGCCTCGCCCACCGCCACTGTCTTCTTGTCATTTATTTATTTTTAAAGGAAACGTGCAGCAGGAATGAGTAGACGGGAAGAGCGAGGAGGAGGAAACATTTATTTTGCTTGGCTGTACTTACCGGTTGTCCCCTGGCCCCGGGACACTGATCCAGGTCCTTGGGATGTGTCTGGACTGCGCCCGGTGGGAGGTGACAGACCTAACTGCTCTTCCACCTGTTCTTAACAAACCCACTAGGGGAGGACAAGGGTTCAGGAACCACTAAGGGGATTCCACGGAGCTGGTGGTCACGGTTTCTCCAGTCCCAGTGAAAGGCACCAGGACCAGGTTTAAACTGTTGGGAAGTCACCGGCACGTCGTTTCCACGTGGGGGCGCCAGCACCTCTTACCAGAGCCTGGACTCCAAGGCCCATCAGAAGCCATCTTGTCCCACTCAAGAGACACGAACGAAGTCACCCTGTTTTCCTCATCCCAGACGCTCTGCTGTTTCCTGGTGAACTTGCGAACGTGTTGCTGCCCCTCGGGCAGTGCTGAGTGGACTGGAGAAATCCCCCCAGAAGTGATCTTTATCTGCACTTCCCAGATGTGTCCCAGCTACATGTCCCCTTGTCCCCTGAGAGTTTTCATGCTTTTCCTTCAGCTGCTGACTGGTAGTGGCATTTATGGTGCCGACCCTTGGTTTCTCTTACAAAGTTGTTGCAGCGTTAACCACACAGACCTGCCTGCTCCTGGCACGAGTGGCCTCCGGGACGGACAGTAGCTGGCAGTCTCTGCGGGGTGACAGCCTGGGATCAGCTGGTAAATTCCCATCCACCCAGCCTCCCACCATTGGCTTCCAATGGGCCATGTCATTTCTGCACAGCTCATTTCTGCCCAGGCGGCTCCCTGCGGTACCCCGTGCCCCAGGTTCTGTGGTCAGAGCAGTGGGGGTAGAGACAGGAACTGGACATGGCCTCTCAATCAGGTGTGCCTGGCTCCTTGGTTCTGGTTTCCAACGGACAGGTCAAGAATGATCTCATGCACATTTTCAATTGGCGCCACAACGAGTCATTTTTATTTAAAGAGATGAAGGAAGGAAGGAAGGAGCAGAAGCAGCATTTTCATTTAGGTGTTTCTCTTAGTTCCCACCCACTGGCCCCAAACCCAGGTCCCAAACCCAGGTCCCTGGGCTTTAGATGGTCCACACTCCAGCTGTCACAGCCTCCTGAGTCACTAGAGCGCACCCCAATAAATTTTTGTTAACTCAGCTGTGCTCCTCTGATTGAAGATGAAATTCCATATCGCTTCTATAGTTTGTGACATTGTACCCTTCAGATTTGCTCACCCTTGCCATCGTGTCAATTAGTCTCGCCAACAACCCCCAACACAGTAATTAAAACACTGCACACCTCAGTGCACACAAGCCGGATCGACTGGGCAGGTCTGTTTTGGATGTGTTCAGTCAGTGCTTTGTGGCCAGCTGAGAGGTGGGTGGCAACTGCTGACCTTGGCTGGGAAGCTCATATGACAGATGCCATATGTTAACATCAGCAAATACTACACTGTGATCACCATGAAAGTCTAGTTCCCTTCCGTCACCATGAATTCACCCCCTTTACCCATTTCACCAACCACCAGTCTGGAGAATTCTGTTCTTAACAAGACCCGAGTTAAGGGAGACCTACGCCAGCTGCTAACCCACCTGCCTGCAGGCTGCTTTAATGCCATCTGAATCAGAAGCTCTTGGGCCCGCCAGGAGCGGCGCCCAGGAAGGGTCTTCCCCTCCCAGGGCCTGGGCACCGGGCTCCGTCTCTCGTGGTCTGCACTGGGGCAGCTGGGCTCTCCTTCACACGGTCTCATTCCCCAGCCCGCCTTACCCTCGTGAAAGTGGCAGAGTTCCCAGATACAGGCAGCAAACCAAGCTTTTAGAGCTCAGATGCTTCCCAGGGCTCAGGGGTGTTTAAAGACAATGAAAAGTTCAGGGTATTATGAACTTGGCTTCGGATACAAAGCACTAGGTAGCTTCCTACCCTAAAGAATTTCTTATCCCTGTGGCCACAGGCTAGTGCTCCTGAAATCACAGGGACAATCAGCTAATCAACGGAATCCACGCCTCTCCAGGTCTTTTATGTGAAATTTAGGGCAGTGATTGGGACTGTCTGGAACTTAAAGAGTTCGAATTTGGAAGGAACCAGATCATTCCAAGTATCCCGAATGTCCAGACCCTCTGCCGGCTGAAGCACGCACTGCCCTTGCGAGAGAATGTGCCTTCTCTCCATGCCCGTCCCCCGCCTCTCCTCGCTGGCATCAGACCCAAACTCAGCCTGTCTCCGTGTGTCTCTGAGGGACAAGCACAAAGTGACACAGAGAAAGTCTAAATGACAAGCTTGTGGGTCTCTCAGTGGTACAGGTCATAAAAGCAGGGCAGGATAAATGCTTGGTTCTTCTGTTTAGCAGCTTTCAAGATAAATAATTGGCATCCAGAGGTGCTTAGTTTTAAATATATATGTTATTGTGATCACATGGCTTTAACACTTTGATGAGTTTCTTTCTTTTTTTTTAAAGGAAGGTGCAGGCAGGAATGACCGTGAGCAGACAGGCAGGCAGAGAGAGGAGGAGGAAGCATTTGTACTTAGGTATTTGTTCATCTCAGTTGCTCCCACCAGCCCTGGAAAGTGAATCTGGGACCTGGGGGTGTCTGTGGACTGTGACCAGCAGTTATTCCACCAGGCTTTGCTTTGATGAGTTTGAGTATCTACTGCAGTTGTTATTTTGACTGAAGCTCCAGTTACCCCATCTTTGGCCTTTTCAAATTGTCAGTGGAGATCACTGAGCATGACCATAGCTATCTCTTTTTTTTTTTTTTTTTTTTTAAGGAAAGCTGCAGGTAGGAATGAAGGTGAGTAGGCAGACAGGCAGGAAGAGAGAGGTGGGGGAAGCACTTTATTTTACTTTTGTTTAGTTGCTCGCACTGGTTGTTTTCCCCCAGACCTGGGTCTAAACCCAAGGGTATGTGGCTTGCACTCTTTCAGAGGAGATTGATCTAACTACTGTGCCCATAACAGTGTATTTTGTTCTGTTTATTTTTCCTTTTTTTATTTGAAAAAAAAAGTTTAGTATTTTATTGCAGCTACTTTATTTTAGAAATTAAAATAAACTCATATGTGTTGTTCCCCATAGGTGCAGTTTCCCCACTCCTCAGATATATGTCAATACCCCTCCCCTCCACCTTGTCACCATGGTCCAGTGGCTCCGCCCCCACGTGTCCCCACCCTGTCCCATTCCCTAGTGGGGACCTCAGTTCTATTGCAAGCATCCAAGGGTCGGTTTTGTTTCATCCATAACAATGTATTTTGAAAAGCAAATATTTGACATTTTGATAAAGTCAAATTATCTTCTTTCTTCTTTTACAGGTCATACTTTTGGTGTCGTGTCTAAGAAACATTTTCCAAACCTAAGATCACAAACATTTCCCCCTCTGTTTTCTTTTAGAAGTTTTAAAGTAAAGTATTTACACTTAGGTTTGCTGACTCGTCTCCCACTATTTGGTTACTGCACATCTAGATTAGGTCTGTGTCAGAAGCAGAGTTTAAATTAGAAATGTAACAACTGCATTTGTTCCGATGTTTTAAATACGAAATGTTTTATTTGCTTTTTATCCATTTATTTTTCATTACTCAATGACACTGGAGAATAAACCATAACAAAAAAGCGAAAGAATGAAGGGCAGAAAGGGAAAGTCACTTTGCTGTTCATTCTTCAAGAAATAAAAGTTAGCTCACCATTTACGTATTACTCTCACACTCCCAGATTCATTAGCCTGCAGACAAAAAAGCTGCTGACATATTGTGGCAATAATTCTACCCTCTTCCCAAGGCAGCTTTCCCTTATTCAAAAAATAATAAAATGAAAACCTTTGTGTCCTGACAAAGACTTTGCACATGCAAATTGAAGTTAAAAATAACTCAGAGACAAATCTCCCAAAGAAGAATTCCGAATAAACATTGTAGATACTCTGCCCTAAGGAGTGTGCCTGCCCATGACGTCCTTCTAAATCTGGAAGGGCTGCAGGGAAAGGGAGAGGCCACAGCACCGGGAAGCCACACAAAGACCACTTCAGCCAGGGGAACTCGGTCGTATGCACCTTCATGTGAGTTGAAATGAGCTTTCCTCAGGATCTTCTTCCCCAATCCACTGTTTAATCATGAGCAAAATATGAGGCAAATTCCCCTACTTTGGTACCTGTTAATATGCCTGACCAGTTCTCAGAAAGGCCAAGGTTGACACAAGGAAGGGCTGAGAAACGTTCACAGCTAAGAAGGGACGGAGAAATGCCAGTTCAATGCAATGCATTGCATTCAGTGGAGGGCAGGGCGTGCGGACATGTATCTGAGAAATGGGGAAGCTGCACATATGGGTTTATTTTAGTGTGTGAAATAAGTTCCTACAATAACAAATGGGAATAAAATAAAGTAAATACAATGTGCCCTATCTTGGAACAGATAAAGGACATTTAGGTAAAAACAGAATATCTGAAAGAACAATGGACTTCTGTTAATACTAACACATTAATAGTTCAGTAATTGTAAGAAGAATACTTTACTAATGTAAGATGTTAGTAAGTGGGAATGCAAAGGGAGGAGTACAGATGGGAAATATCTGCACTATTTGCCATTTATTCTGAAAATCTAAAATGGTTCTAAAATTCTCTGTGAAGATGCCCCCTGGTGGAGCAACAGTTAGGCTAATCACCCCTGAAGGAGCGCAGGCCACATACCCCGGGGTTCATGTCCCAGGTGCAGGCGGGAACAACCAGAGTGAACAACTAAATAAAAATAAAATAAAATTGCTTCCTCCTCCTCTCTTCCTTCCTTGCCTTCATTCCTGACCCCACCTTTCCTTAAAAAAAAAAAAAAGTTTTACAAAAAAATGTGTCTATTAAAAAAAATCAACTTCAGATGCACCCTGGTGGCCTAGCAGATAAGGCCACCAGACACAGCCCACAGACGTCCCAAGGACCCAGGCTCAAGACTCGGGAGAGGAGGTGTGTGGGGGGGATCAAGATGAACACCTGACTGCAATAACCACAGTTCCTCCTCCTCCTCTCTCCCTGCCTGCCCGCCTCCACTCCCGCCTGCACCTACCCTTTAAAAACCCCACAAAACTCAAAGAAAAAACATCTAAGAACCTGGAGGTTCTATTAACAAAATCCCTAGGAGTTGTGACCCATGTCTATTCCCCAAGACTCAAATGAGAAAGCCCCTAGGTGGAGCGATGCCTTTTATACGAGTTAGAGAGCAAAGTGATGGTGTGGGACAGGCCAGGAGCATCCTCCAGGGTCTGTACTTTCTAATGACATTGCACGGGTTTAGTTGTGGGTTGTTTTTATTTATTATTCTTTAAACATTTTTTAGAGAGGAAGTAAGGTACAAAGGAAGGGAGAGGAGGAAGGAGCATTTTTAAAAATTGATTTGTTTATCCCCACCCCCACCCATGCACCCCTCCAAAGGGCAGTGCACACAGGGCCTCCAGCTTTACAGGGTCCACGCCCCAGCCATCTCCGTCGCCTGAGCCACAAGGGTTTACTGTTTTCTCGTTTTTAAAATCTAACGTCAAATGGCTATCATCGTGACCCAGTTTTTTCTTCACTGTCATTGACTGACTGAACATGGAAACAGTTTGAAAGACACATAAATATCTTTGACCTAAAATCCAGAGCACAGCTGCTAGTATCTCCTGTGAATCACCAGCCTTGACCCCATCTGGAGGTCATGGGGTGTTTCTCCTCTGCTTCAGCCCGAGATCATAGTACCAGCTCCCCACTATCGTCAGGTCCAGCCCATCACCCACTATCTTCTTCCTGTAATTCTGGTGTTCTTTGTACAAATGCTGATATTTGTATTACTAGTGGTGAAATAGATGAGCTCCATTTCAATGGATTTCAAGTCATCAAATACGGAATGATTTTTTTTTTTGCATTGAGAGAGCAGTACTTTTATTTCCTTATTTATTTTAAGGAAAGGTGGGTTCAGGAATGAAGGCGAGCAGAGGCAGGCAGGCAGGGAGAGAAGGGAAGAAGCATTTTAGTTATTTTATTTAGTTGCTCATATCGGTTGCTCCCCGTGGCCCTGGGACCCGAACCCAGTTCTTGGGCTGTGCATGGATTATGCTCGGCCACTGGAGGCTGCCCAAACCGCTATTTCTCCAGGGCGAGCCTAAAAATGTCATTTCATTTCTTCAACTATTTTTAAGCCTAGAACAGTAAAACCGAGGACCGGGTTGGGTTGAGTGCGGGCGCTAATCCAGAGAAGGGTTACGGTTTTATTAGCCCGTCCTGCTAGAAATCCCGTACTTACCAGTAGAGGGCGCCAAAGACACGCCGGGGGTGGACGGGCTTTCCCGCTGCAGGGCTCCGGGCCAGTTTCCTCGCTCCCGGGCTCAGCGGGCGGGCAGGCACCGCTGGGCTCCTGGGACGCAGCTTCCCCTAGCAACCGGCTCATGCCAGCGGGGATGATGCCCAGTGACCAGCTGCTGCTTGGTCAGCTTCCCCAGCTCCAAGACCCTGAGAATTCTCTGGCAGCTTTGCAATGTTTGGTGGCAAGGACTTCTCACTGCCCCCTCCCGGGTGTCTATTCCCAGCCTGGGTTTCGGAGCAGGCCACTCCTGGGGGGCTTTCTCTCAGCCAAGAGGTAGGGGCTGTCTCCCTCATTCTGTCATCTCTCTGTTCTTCAGTCTTCTCTTTAACTCTTCAGGGCGAGTAGGCAAACAGGCAGGAAGAGAGGAAGAAGGATTTCAAAATTATTTTATTTAGTTGTTAACACTGGTTGCTTCCCCCCAAGACCGGGAACTGGAACCCAAGGGTATGTGGCTTGCATCCTTTGGAGGCGACTGACCCAACCACTACTCCACCAGGACGCGCCTAAGATGAACTTCAAAATCAGGTTTCAAGTGGTATGAGACAATTCTTACCATTTTTATTATAATAACATTTAACGACTGGAATAAAAAAGGGCCCAGAAGTTAATGAATGTAATAGTTTGACTGGCTGTCCTTACCGTCCTCAGGAGTGGGACTTCGTTCTCTAAGTTGGGGGAGTGCAAGGGGCGAGCAAGCTGCTCTCCGCTGGAACAGTGACCCTTGAGTAAGTGGACTGGTTTGTGTCTCTGTCACAAACATGTTGGGACTTCTCCAGCCCCTGGTTCTGGATACTCTCTGGGGGTAGAGAGAGATACGTGCAGGGCAGTGAGAGGTCATCTGCCTTCAGGAATGTCTTTTGGGAACTCAGGTTTCTTTTCCTTCTGTTCTTCCTCTGGCGGGCGGGGAAATGTAGTTTTTCCAGTCAGCACTCTCCTGGGTGATCTTCACGGAACCAGGCAGCTTCCTCCAGACTTCAACTGCACAGATGCCTCTTGGCCAGGGACGGGGGTCTCCAATATGATTTCGTTCACATATGAATTGTTACCAATAGGTGTCTTTAAAATACCCTTCTGTGTGCGTGCTTCTCTCCAGAAACGCAGGCTCACTCCCAACTAGCTCATTCACTTTCTCGCTGTCTCCGCATTCCTGCTCAAGAGGAGCTTTCCTCACTGGACGGTGAGACCCTCCAGTCGGGCTTGTGCTCTAACTAAGATGGTCTGGTTGGCTTCTGCCGGCACCCCAAGCACAGAACAGTCTGGGAATCGTTGTTTGTTTTTAAAGGAAAGCTGCAGGCAGGAATGAAAGCAGAGGCAGGCAGGGAGAGGAGGAAGAGGCATTTTTATTCATTTTATTTAGTTGTTCATCTTAACTGTCCCCACCAGCCCTGGCATGCAAACCCTGGACCTTGGGATGTATGTGGACTGGACTGGGTCAGATGCGGTTATTTAACCGCTACTCCATAGGGCGCACCTGAGATTAGTTTTTACAGTAATTTATCAGCCAAAACTGAGACGGTTTCTTGGGGCCTCCCTGGGCTGGTGAGAAGTTTCTGGTGCTTAATAAGTGATTAGCCCTTCAAGGGAGTCCTAGCTTATACAGGCTTCTCATTTCCAATCGACACCCTCTCAAAGCCTGAGGTTCAATTTTTGTTCATTGTGTTAATGAGGTTAATTTAAGCCTCTGCCTCTGGGGAACCTGGAAGCATGTGTCAGACTGCCCCCTAGTGGAAGCCCCAGGCAAGGCCGAGAAAGCCGCCTGCAGATGCGGTAAATTAGGCGGGCGGACACCTGTTCAGTGGGCCAGGCTAGCCCTTCCTGTGTGAAAGTGCGCCATCCTGTGTTTGAGGAGGAAATGTCTGCCCTGAATGACACGAGACTAACTCCCGCCAGAAGGGATGGCGGGATGGGAAAGATGGTAATGTCCCGGCCCCGTTCCCTCACTGTGCCCAGCTGCAGCTTCAGAAGGGAGAACTGAACGCAGTCCTCACGGCACTCAGGTGGCCCCTCTCCAGTGACAGCCACCACCCCGCTGGTTCTGCAGGAGGGATTGGGGCTGACAGGGGCCTGTTCACCCTCACTCTCAAGGATCTGATTCTTCAGAAATAGTGTAGGGAGTTAAAAATAAAAATTTGAAGGAAAGGTGCAGACAGGTAAGAAGGGAGAGGAGGAGGAGGAAGCATT